>CALNHX010005707.1:0-102128 GCA_940337035.1 Agriotes lineatus
AGGTTGATTTACATGTTGAAAGAATCCCAAACATTCCAAACACTGAATTAAAAAGACAAATACCAGGGCTATTGGTTTTCAGTAAATCGATATTAAACTCTCCCACACAAATAATTTTATCCGTTTCTAATAAACAAGTAGATACCGTTTCTTCAAGCTCATTTAGGATATCTTCTCTTGATATATCTTTAACTAGCAAATATGCTTGGATCTGTAGAATAAGCTTCACATCTTCTTTGCAATTTAGATACTAATCTGTCGATCATTATTAGAAAAGTTTGGCTTTGGAGTATATTTTTTTAACAAGAACCCAGTTCATCTTTTCTTTAGAAATAATCCTCTAGTTTTCCCTTTTTTGAAAATAGATTTAGCTTCAGCTTGGAAGAATTCAAATTGATCCATGTACAAGGCTAAATTGGTTATCAGTCCTTTCAAAAGTTCTTCCCTGAATAACAATACCAAACCGGCGTTTGCCCCATAAAGAGGCCGGGCTCCATAGCTCAGTGGTTAAGCATTCTGGCTACTTATCTAAGAGTCGAGAGTTCGATCCCGATCCCGGTGAGGTTTTCAAAAAGATTAAAGATGCGGATGTAAACCTAAACAGAATTCGGAAGTGATGTAAAGTCGTGGGTCCCATGTTACTACAATGTGTAGCATGTGAAAGATCCCTTTGCTAGGGTTAGAACTCCTTAGTCTTGGCAAACTTCTAAGTAGAACTATGGTACCTGGTACTCTGCATGCCTAGACCTTGTCACGGGTTGGCAAAAAGGGCCTATGAAGGCCTACTTGCTTGACGTCAGTTTCTCCACAACAAATACCAACTAACTACCTGAATAACATCTCTTATTTGCGATGGCTCTTCAAAGATCTGTTTTAAGCCTCCATGTCTTCGAATTAACTGAAAGTGAAAGCTTTTCTCACAGCTACAACGAGTAATACTAAGAGATTTTAGAATAATATCTCTTTTTATTTTGTCTGCTAGTAAATTCCAACGATGTGTCGATTACGAACAAATTAGCAAAGCTTGTTTGCAAAATCGAAGAATTCTGTGACCTCATTGCATATCGACTGCACATTGCCGTACTAAATTTTAGGAATGTACGAAACACGGAACATAGAATGCATTCCAGACAATTTTTGAATATGTGCTTGTAACCCGTTTTATTGCCCAGATATATTACCGGCGTTGTCATATGACTGTCCAAATTATAATTCTCATCACTTTTCAACCCACTGAAATTAAAATCCTTCTTACTGTGTGAAACTCGACGTTCGCTTGCCACTTCAAACTTACACCAATTTATGTTAATCAATTACTCGAAGTACCAGAACTTGTAAATTGAAACACAACAGTGTGAACTATAATATATTTACTATGTACAAGTAGCTCAACGATTTCGCAACGACAACTTTGTTGCTGATCTTAACCATTACTTAAATAATAAGCATCTTTTTCTCTGAAAGTGACGTAAGGTAGAATCGTTACCTATCGTGGTTTGTACTTTTATGTTTAGACCAAAAGTAACCGTTATTCGTCTCTCATTTGTCATTAAAAAAAATAAAAATTGCAAATTCTACAGAAATTGAGTTAGTTGAAATGACAAAATTTCTCTAAAATTTTAAGCCGACCTCACAAATGTAATAATATACCTTGTGTTCTATTTAAAGTAGGAGTTAATAAAAAAAAATTAGAGAGAGAAACCCATTTTAGAGGTATCCAACTGGAATATCACCTATCTCACATCAATACACATTAAACATATATTAAAAATGTAACGTTTGCAAAAAATCGTTACAGCCGTTTTTGAAAAAATCGAAGAAAACTGAAAAATCGCAAGAGTAAACACCATACTTGCGGTTATGCGATTTTCTTCAAAAGCTTACTGCTGCATCTAGAAAGTACACAAAATTCATATATGAAATTTCAACGTCATACTTCTATTCATTTTTGAGATATTCTGTTCACACGCACACGCACGCATTCACAGGAAGACAGAGCAATGAACAAAAACATGTTTTTTGGGGTCTGGAGACTCTAAAACGAGAAGATCTGTTGAAAACTCAATTTTGAATTTTTGGGGTAAATCCAATACTTCCTTTACTGTAAAAGGAAGTAAAAAGTACTGCATTCATAATAATTAACAAAATAATAATAAAATTATAGATTTTTTAAATAAAACTTTGAGAAGCCATGCAACAAAGACAAACCATAATGCACGTAACAAAATGTATTTTTGAACGAAATAAAAATGCTGTAAAGATACAAACTACGTGCTGAAGAATTCATTTTTAAATTTAAAGTTGGCAATACAAAAATTGTAGGGTATAATTGACTCCCTTTGTGATTAGATGAACTAAAACCACAAATAACAAATGCGATAAAGAAATATAAAATTACACAAGTTTTTATAAGCACATTCAAGACGATAAAGAGCAAACGACTATATTCTCGTCCTACATGTCAGAAGATATACAGCACCTTATTCAGTCTAATATTTTATCATCAATATACATTTCTTCGGTTGAATCTAATTTTGATTCACTATATGAAGAAACTAGTTTTAAACCATTTAACTTCTGTCTGTTTAACTAAGAGATTATAATGTAAATGTTATCTCTAAAGGAAAGAGAAACATTTGAACTTGTTCTTTTTGTACCACATAAACATGATGCATTGGTATTTTTTAACTTCAAACAAAAGATATACAGATTGTCCGGATTGTACTCGGGACATGGGAAATTAATGAGTGCGACAAGGATAAACAGATAAAATGAGTAGATATAACAGAGAAGTAACATATCCAAATTTATCAATATACCAATGGACACTTTCAAAACTTCTCATGGATATACAAGTTTTTAAAATAAATTAAGCTCGGCTGTCATTAAGAGTTAAGCAACGGTTTCTTCAAAATTGCAAACAATTCTGGATATGCCTGAACATGAAGGAATGGGACGATTTTCAAACGCAGTTAATAAATAAATATAAATAAATTTATAGTTTTATTAATTGAGTTCCCAGCATAAATCCATTTAATAATTTGAACCTTTTCTGCTACCGTGTACTGCATTTTGAAATTTCTAATGACAGATGCGTTTAATTTATTTAAAATATGAGAATCCAAGTTTTGAAAGTGTTCGTTGGTATATTGATAAATTTTGATATGTTTTATCTCTGTCATAACTACTTATTTTATCTGTTTATCCCTCTCGCACTCATTAATTTTCCATGTCCCGAATACAATCCAGACAATCTCTATATATAATGTTTAATGCTCATTTCTAATATCCAGGCTCGCACCATATAATTCATAATAATTATTTTGCCTTTCCCTAAAAAGCTAATATTTAAATACTTTTCCAGATGATGTCGCAGTGTTTTGCCTAGACTTTTCACTTTCGAAACATCATGAATCGTATGTGATATATACTAACTTAGATCTATTTACAATTGAGCGAGGGCTCAATAAAACAACGGTTTCTATCGCATCGCTCTCTAAGGAAAACTGTGAAGAAAAGTTTCTACAGAAAGGTGCTTATGCAGTAGTAACCGAGTACGACTTGTGTACCAACGATCTCCAAAATGCTACAAAATTTACTTGCAACGAGTTTACTGGAGTTCCTTTATTCAGCAAATGGTCGGGCTTTGTTGGATTTTCTTCCACAAGAACTGTTTGCGATGATGGTCTTCCAGATATTTATACAAACTTGGAGGCCTATAAACCCTGGCTAACAGATCAAATGAGACCATGGCCAACAAATAATGGTATGTTAGAATAGCTTAAGAGATAAATACGGGTACCATTCTGTATGTTTTGAAATATAAGAAAACCGAATATTTAAGGGGCACCGGAGTACACATAATACTATATGTATACTCTTTGAGATAGACAATATTTTTTACTTAAAACTGTGTTCATGTATATATGCAAAAAACAATGAAGAAAACAAATTCATTACAGTTCGAGAATAGCTATTTGCTACATTAGGCTGGTAGAAATTATGGCCGAGCTAGTACATCACGGTCTAACCCACCAGGGCAAAGTACGTTAACTAGCAAGGCCATAAACGTGAATACCGGCAGTTTGTCGTATAATAAATATTTATGCATTAAGGGAGATATGAATATGTTTTTTTCCTGAGGTTGACATGTGTTACACACCGAGGGCCTCTGGCCCGAGGTCTGTAAGTCAACCGAAGGTAAAAAACATTTTTCGTTGGTGAAATGTAAATTTTCAATTCACGAAAAAACGGTACTTTGATTTCTTGTAAAATATATTATTTTCTACAGTTATTTCTTTCGTCTTAGCAACGAATACATTTGCGTACTGTTAGTTCTTGTTATCTAGCAACACGTAAACATACCGAAATCATGCATTTTTGGGCCTGGAAACACGATTGTAAAGTGTATATTGTTGTTCAATCGCAGACGAAATGTATGTATTTTTTGTAAAAACCCTGAAAACTCTTGCTCCGCTCCTGATAAAATTTTTAACAATAAATTTAATTACATTGGCATATTTATTATTTTATATTTAGTAGCGACTCTTGTTCAATTACAAAAGAACCTGCCTTGAACAGAATAACATACACTTTTAAAAAGGTTGCAAATAACATAAGTTACTCGAATGAATAAAGTAAAATAGCTTTTGAAATTTGAACTGAATAATATAAACACTTGCGAGTGGAACACTAACGTTCTGTTTAAAATTTATGACTACCCCATCGTAAACAATTCGGGCCGCCGGTGCCGCGACCTGCCTCAAAAAATCAGCTAAAATGCGACTAAAATGGGTTTGAAGGTAAATATTTTCCTAGCGCAACATAGTAGCAAAACCAATTCGATCATGTCTTCAGTAGATATGTTTATAAATACTCGAAACACAAAATTAAAATGTATAAAACGTACGTTATTACTAAAACATCGGACAAAAATATAGACTATTTTTGGGACGCAAATCAAAGGTTTCCAAATCTCAATTTATTTTCCAAAATCAGGACAAAATAATTTCTACGACTTATCAATATTATAATCCTTACATATTACACTACAACGTTTATCATCCGAAAACTTGAAAGTTGCTCCCACAAAATAGTAAGAAACAAAAACCAATGCGCGTACACGCTTCCATGTCGTGATGCGGAATGCACGCTGGTAATAGTGTCATACCTGCTGCACATTTACGCCAAGCTTTATTGGGGTAGTTTTATAACTACAATAATTCTAGCAAATAGAAAGTTAGACAAGGAAACTGAAATGTCTGAAGAACGGAAACAAGACGTTTCAGAGCAGTATTAAGTTTCAAAACAAGTGTTGTTGACTGTTATGCACAGAGATATAACTATCATACCAGAGAGATTAAAGGGTTAATCGTTCTTGAAAATTTCAGTGAAACTTGTCGCCCACCCACAGGTTTCGTATGAAGCTCCTACCCAGGAAAATAAATAAACGAAAATTGGTAGAAACACTTTTTATAAAATTAATGCAAAATAAAACCATTTACACAATATATACATAATAGCTACACATTTAATTGACATTCGAAACCAATACTTTGTAACTATGCGATGCAAGCTTTTCAAAGTCGTAACCAAATATAATGCCGTCTTTCTGATCACCCAACTTTTCTTTTAAGAACAATTCAGCTTTCTTAACCCTCCTTGTTTTCACAATGGCTGGAATGTGTATAATCTAGATTTTAATGTATATACCAGTCTATACTTGTAATAAAGTTTGAATAAAAGTATTTATATTTGGGTGAGTATTATAGAAGGCATTAGAAAAATGTGCATGGCTGGTTGTCAAGCCTAAATGGCTTGAATCGGGAGCCCATAAAGATGGAGGGCAAGTAGCATATTCAAGGGTAATACCACAAGCAGTGGATATATTTTTGACAAATATTTTGTCGTTTCCATGTAAATTATTGCGTTTAAATTTCACGATACAAAATCACATCAAAAATGTCACGAGCCGAAGGTTTTGTATGGTGGCCTCCCACCGATAAAAAAGTTTTTTAATTTTTCTCGAAAATTTTCTTATGTAAGGGCATAAAATATTTATATTGTTGAAAAGAGAAAAAAAATCTCTACCAGAAAATTTCAAAAAATATATACAGTGTCATTTAAAAAAATTGCACGTGACGTCACCACTCTGAAACAATTAAAGATAAAAAATTTTTGATAGTGTTAAAATGTAGGTTTTTATGTGCCATTTGATTTGATAAAAGGTTTATTGGGTCTAAAATAAATAATAAAGTAGCTAGAAGGCGGGGCCTTTTTTATAGAACAGACGGTATGTTTGGGTGTGCTTTTTCGGAAGAAGGCAAACATGCGTGGTATATAATGACCATTACGTAAGCAGTGAATGGTAAATAGTTGAAAGAAGAATTTAGGGTCATATTTAAACCATGTAATAAGTGTCGGCTTCTGACAAGCATTTTAAGTTAGATACAGAACCAAATATAATTATATGATTTTCGGTAACGTTGCTCAAAAGAACACATTCTTCTCGATCAGTTTTTGGGTTCATTGTATTCAAAATTTCGTGGACTTCATGGTGTTTCGTGGATTGATCGCCTTGATTCTCAGACGACTTCGGTTTATGTTGCGTCTAATTAAATCGATGTCCTTCGTGGTGATGTTCCTCTTGTATGTAGAGTGAGCTATATCCGAATTGATTATTTTCGCTGGTCTTTGGCGTAAAAATATCGTCCACAGCCTTTATATTACAAGAATTGCTGATGGCTTGTCTGCTTAATTTCTGAACATCCGGATCATGATTATGATTTAGCTTCTGCCAAAGTACTATGTCTCCTTTAAATAAATACTAAAAATTAATTAAAAAAAATAAAAAGAAGAAGTTAATTTATGTCACACGTGCTAGGTGATCTTACGCAAACAGATTTGACTTGCATGTAACAGTCTGACAAAAAATTTAGAAAAATTAAAATACAAGACTAGGTATCGGATTTTACAAAATTTACTGAAATTTTATATTTGTTACTAGCTGTTACCCGCGACTTCGTTCGCGCTAGGTTCGTTATTTGTGTATTAAATAATGATTAATTAGTTTCTGTCATCCCTTCCCATCATATCCCCGTCCACGTCCCTTTCTCCGTCCTCGTCTCCGTACCGTCCCATCCCGTCCCGTCCCTTCCCGTCCCGTCCCTTCACCTCCCGTCCAGTCTCGTCCCGTTCAGTTCCGTCCCGTTCCCTCCCCTTCCATCCCATCCCTTCCCTTCCCTTTCGCCCCGTCCGGCCCCGCCCCGTCCCGCCCCGTCCCGTTCCGTCCCTTCTCTTTGTGTCCAGTCTCGTCCCGTCCAGTCCCGACCCGTCCCGTTCCGTCCAGTCCGTCCCCTCTCGTCCAGTCCAGTCCCGTCACGTCCCTTCCCTTATGTCATGTCCAACGTCTTGGACTTAAAAATAAATGCCATTTTTGTAATCAACGTCCCAAAAAACCTCAATAACGACACCCATATCCTATTTTAGACTTATTTACCCCATTTCACCCCCTAAGGGGTTAATTTTCGGAAAATCACAAAATACTTGTTTGCTTATTTGTTTTTAGTAGTACTCCTACGAAGTTTCAAGTTGAAATGTCTATTTAATATTATTTCTCCATACAAAATTGAAACCCCCATGTTACCACTTTAGGGGTTGAATTTTGAAATATCCTTTCTTATTTCTTGTATACATCATAAAGGAAACCTCTGTGCAAAATTTCAGCTTTATAGGTCCAAGGGTTTGGGCTGGGCGTTGATGAGTGGGTCAGTCAGGACTTTTAGAAATATATACTGATGATGGGGCCATAATTATATCGGGTGTTCATAAACAGTCGTCATCCCAGTTGCTTTGAAAAACAAAATGTTATATCTTTGATTAATTCGTGCAACACAATGAAACGTCATTGAGTACTGTCATAGCGCATTTTTTCTCAATTTTAATAGACATACGTTTCTGAAGTCAAAACCTACTGGGATGACGACTGTTTATGAACACCCGTTATATAACAGCAATGAGATAACATGAACAAGCAAATAGAACGCTGGAGTAAGAAAGAGATGGCAATACAAAAAAATTATATTAGTAGGCGTGTACGGTCTGGCCCTCTAATTCCTTTTGGCTGGCTTCCTCTCATATTTCTTATCTTGGCGCAGAAAATCCTATTATTATCTTTATATGTTTCATTTATCTCCCTTCGAAAGTTTTCTCAGCTTTTCTTCTTAGCTTCTTTTACTGTCTGTTTTACTTTATTTCTCTTATTTATATATTCCTCTCTATCCTGTTGCTGTCCAGTCTGTATGTATTTCTTCCAGGCTTTTTTCTTTTCCCGTATTTCTTTTACTTGGTCATTCCACCAGTTTGTTCTTTTCCTGTTACTATTTAGTCACCCCACAGACACTGCCTTTGAGTATATTACTTTTGTAAATACTTTCCATCTTCCTTCCATTGCCCACTCACTTTTCTGTAATTCTTGTCTATAAAACCCTTCGTCTGTCTCTTCTTGATATTTTATTCCGTCTTTTTCTTCTTTTAGTTTATTTATCTTCACCTTTCTAAATTTTAATTCGTTTTCTGTTTTTTGCTTCTGTATTTTCCATGTCGCTCTTACTAATCTGTGATTCGTTCCTAGTTCCGCCCTCTTCTCAGTTACTATTTGTTGTATACTGTGTCTTAATTCCGGTGTACAGGTTATATAATCTATTATACTTTTGGCCTGTCTCTCTTCTGCTACGAATGTATACTTGTCTTTTAGTTCTTGATCCCAGAAAGTATTTCCTATCAATATGTAGTTTAACTGGCAGAATTATAGCATTTTAGTTCCACTTGTATACATTATTTTCTTTAGTTCATTATAGAATTCTTCAATTTTTCTTACTTTACTTCCTTCTATTGGTGCGTACATTTGTATAATTACTATTCTTTCTTCCATTTGCAGGTGTAAGATTATCATTTTCAAATTTATTGCCTCTGCAATGATGACTTTTTGGTTTAGTTTCTCATTAACGATGATTCCCACACCCTCCGGTGCCCTTTCTTCCACTGTTACCAATGAGTGAAACATGTAGTGTGTATTTGTCAGTTTTATTGTCCAATTTCTTTTCTTCTTAGTTTCACTTACTCCTAGTACATCAATTACATATTCATCCATTTTTTCTGTTACCTCTATCTCTTTCCCTGTTAGTGTTGTTATATTTCATATCCCTATTGCCATTTCTTTTGTTCCCTCCATTTTTTCTTCCTGTTTCTTTTTACTTTTATCCTCTTTTCCCCTATGTTTTTGTATATTACATGTTTCTGTCTGCTTAGGTTTGTCATCATATGTATGATACAAGTGTGTTATATTAGAAATAATCCATGAGAGAAAAGTTGAGCTATCGAGCCGTCAGACCGAGATGGGTCTTTTCTGTATTATATTATTTTGTAATATATCACACACGCGCCGTACTAAATTTTATCCAAAAACTCAATAAATACCAAAAAAGCATAAATTTAGTATCGACAGTTGTGAAAAGTCAGTGGCAAATTAATTGAGAGTGAGCGAAAGAATTTATAAGCTACGGGAGTGAGTTAAGTACTTATTATAACCTACAGTGTTAAGAGTAACGTGGGTTATGATGTAAACAAGCTGGTAATAGCTCAGTTTTCTTATTTAAAACGAACTAGTAAAACACCATATTACTATTGAGTATTGGATAGATATGCGCAAAAAACAGGTTTCACCAATCAGAACAGATTGTGTAAATGCGACATTGATATTTAACAAAGTTTAAAAATTATTGCGTTTGCTGATGTTCCGTATGCCGTCAGAACACTGCAAGTATGTAAAACCGTATCGTTGCCTTCCTCTATTTGATATTCTATGAGCTATTGGTAATATTAAAACAGAATTTGGTAATAAGAACTATAGATAGTTTTTTCTCTTTAAAAACACCACAGCTGTCGTCAGAGCGAGAATAAAAACGTTATATTTGGTCGTTTTTGGAAGGTAGCCTGCACGAGCTTTATGATTACAGAACACTTCGTTTTATACTTCATTCAGAATTCGCTATAAGGTAATAGCCATAAATTCTTCCAAACTATACATTTTGTTAAGCCATTTTGCAGCCTTCAGCCACCTAGCTGATTATCTAGGCTGCCTGTACAGCCTATCTGTACTTCAAATCTGATTCCAACATTTTTTAACTTTCATCACAAAAACTCACAAGCGCAAGCTCATTCCTTGCTCATTTGATTCTGATCACCCTGTATACCGACGCGGCTGCTCCGCTTAGTTTCTTTTGGGCCACGCTCTATCACCGCTGGCGCGCTAAATCCAGATTTTTCCGCCGAAGCTACGTCTCTTAATTGGCCGAAGCTCCGCGTGCCCACGAGGCCGGTAGACGTTCGGATGTTTCTGCAAGCAGAGAGGTGGTCGGCAGTGAGCTCTTGTGTGTGTCGCACGTGTTTGAGGTGTCCCTTTCTTGGTGCTTGTGAAGGGTTACGTCCCGCAATGTCGTGCAAAGGTGATCTTTGATTCCTGTTACCTTTGAGGATTTGCCAGCAGGACGTGCAGCCCGCCCTTAATCTCATCGTTATGCCCGGTTACATGTGGGTGACCAAGTTGTAGAAAAAACGCCATCATTCGGCGGGTTCGTTGTGCCAAGGAAATGCTCTCGTATCACATCCCCGCAGCCAACTCAGGGCGTTGCTAATGTGCCGCACCTTACCGCTCAGACGACGTCCAAACACAGGTACCATTTGTAAATGAAATGTAAAGTAGTAACCATTTTGCGTTCGGACAGAACTTATTAGCATGTGTGTGTAATCGCCGATGTGTCATAACTTGTCGCCGCAGAGTACTGAATTAGCTTGCATGCAGCCCACGAGCAGGCTAACTAACTGAATTGACGCATTTCGGATCGCCAGTGGTGCGTTTAATCAATCGCTGGGCATGTTGCTGATAATTGGGCCGCCATTGTTGTAAACCACGGCGTTGTGCCCGTCTGTGAATCACCGCTAACGCTTGCTCGGTGGTTGACCCAAATTTGCATTAAAACTGGCTGTAGATCCATGTATTTCTAACATCCTTATAGAAGTAAATTAAATAGTGCTCTGGGCGCGGCAATTTATCAAGGGAGATTGATTTTGTGAATAACGGCATATCGATCATCCGTATGCAAAATCAGTCAGCTGTTCAGTGTGTGACGTAATTACTCGAAGTTGCGTTTGTGAACGAAGGTCTTTGATCGTTGTTTACTTGCAATCAAATTTTGCTTGTACCTGACCGGCAATGAACTATCTCTGTGTGAAAATCTATGCGCCCCGACCGTTTGTGTTTGTAATATTTGAACCTTTGCTATGGGTACGACCAGTTAAGCGATATATTTTTCTGCCAATCTTTGTGCTTTGGGCACCTTATCGATAATTAACCATTTATTCTGTGCTTGGCTTCACCCCGCGACACTGTCGCAGTAAAGTAATGGGTCTCGACCCTCTGTAGTATACACGTTGAGTCAGCAACTTTCTGCAGATCGTTTAACGGGTCACTTGAGCCTACTGTAATTGGCATTAACCATTTTGTTAATTATGTGTGCGTTAGTATTAGCGCGCTATCTCCAGCTGTGGGCATTAGGCTAAACCCTGCGTGTAATCAAGGCGACGTAATCGTTGCCCTTAGGGGTTTGTGCTGTATCCTTCAGTCAATAGATGCCTATGTGATTACGAGGTTTATTATTAAATATGACTTCTGCATGCTCTTTCCAGATTTAACAGCTAGTGTCAAGATCGATGTACGACGGAATTTGAGCGTTGGAGTGTGCAGGTAGGTTTGACAGCGCCCCCCCCCCCCCCGCAGTGGCTTTACAGACCCGAATGAGTAACCCAAGTATCTATTTCTCGAATTTGTAACCTGAGCTCGATATTTCTCGAGTACCTTTATCAAGTAGTACCCAGTGTACTCTTCGTCTCGTCTAACCGTTCAGGTCCAGTTACACGAGTACAATTAAAGACAGACTTGGTGGAGCCCTCTTATTTTTTATTTACCCCGTTTATGCCACGCCACGCTTGCCCAGTGACGTACCGTTTGAACCACGCCCAACTCCCTGAGCGCTTTAGCCGAGGCCTTTAGCCTGTTTTAACGAATCTAAGGGCGAGAGTGCCATCCTTTCCCGGACTCAACCAGTTGAGCGATACTCACCTTGTGTGGGTGTCGCTAAGCCATTTTAATACCGTAACAATTTACTATTAAATCGTGGAACAAAGCGTTGAAGCTTATTTTACAATATCTCTAAGTAAACCATGTATACTCTGTTCACATCTTTTTTGCATGAAGGTTGGCCATTGAAGGTTTTGCAATTTAGCTATGTAAAATTACTTGGTTGTGTTTAAACGGGGTTTACATTTGAAGATGTGGTTTCCAAATGCATTTAGGTTATCTCTAAGTAAACCATGTATACTCTGTTCACATCTTTTTTGCATGAAGGTTGGCCATTGAAGGTTTTGCAATTTAGCTATGTAAAATTACTTGGTTGTGTTTAAACAAGGTTTACATTTGAAGATGTGGTTTCCAAATGCATTTAGGTTAGAAAAAATTTAATTGCGTAATTCAAATATTTTTAATTAAGTTCATGGAAGGTTTTGTAAATACTTTAGATTTTGCATGGCTCGACATTGTCCATAACAAATGAACAAATATGTTTCCTCATGTATACGTCATTCACTTTAGATATCAATTGTCAATTTCAAATTTAAGTTTTAACCAAGGTTTATAGCTGTATCGGTTTCTTTAATACAACTATATCACACAAAAAAATGTCAAACATATTTAAAATACGTTAGGGTATCGTCTTGAAACTTTGTCAGATTAGAAAATAATATCGGGTGATCAAATAAATTGTTACTCTAGTGTGCTGTGTCGCCGTGATATTTATATTCAGCCACAGCACGCTGGAGTAGCAATTTATTTGATCACCCAATACCTAGAGGTAATGTTACCAACAAAAGAGCTACTATAAGTCTGACAAAAGATTGAGTACAAACCGTGCCGTTAGATTGTAGGAAAAGGCATATTTGGTTTATTTTAAATTGTACATAGGTACTGCAATGTCAATCTACGAGGGGTGTTCTAAACATTATAAGTTATATGCAAAATTCCGAACTTTTAAAGAAAATTTCATTAAGGTTTTAAATACGTATTTCTCCACATTTGCTATCAAAACGAGCAGTCCACCTGGCAACAATATTCTGTTTATCAAATGACACTAAATTAGTTGAAGATTATACAATACACTTATACAGGTTCCACAATAAAATCGAATTTACTGTTCTGTTCATGTGCAACTTAATAACAGAGATCCAAGGCCAACAATCATGCAAAAAAGATGTGAACCTATTTTGTATACATTAATATAGGGCATACGTTGTTAACAAGTTTTATTAATTACAGACCCATGTACGACCCCAAATGGAGAAATAGGCGAATGCTGGTACATATATCACTGTCCGGCGCTGTTGGACGCATCTTCAGATGTAACTAAAGTAGCGGAAGCAGCATTTTTGCGTGAATTAATTTGCGAAACAGAAGTACAAGGCGAATTTTCCGTGTGTTGTGTCAGGTCATCAAATTCCACAGTTATTCACAGAAAAAACAAAGTAGAACCAATCGAAGTGCCTACTAAATTTCTCGAAACTCGTCTTTGTGGATTACAGCATAGAGATGATTATTTTACTTCATCAACAGCATTAGCTATAGACGAATTTCCGTGGATAGTAGGAATTCACTATAGTTCGGATCTAATTTGTACGGGAACTTTGATCAATTCAAGGTACGTTCTTACAGCAGGAGACTGCTGGGATAAATTTGATCGGAATGATACAATGTAAGTCTAGTAAAATGTAGCTTAATAATCTTAATAATTTGTGCATTACTTCAGTGTTCGACTTGGGGATTATGAATACTCTAACGACACATCTTGTGTTAAAGATCCAGATATTGATGCCACTGACTGCACTGAAACTGAAAAATACGGCATAGAGGATGTCATACGGCACCCATTTTACTTACGATACTTTAGTCCAAACTCAATAAGTTTAGCGCGACTAAATAAAACAGTCTCTTATTATACAGGTAAGAATGGTTTCTAGTTGACTATCATAAGAATCAGTCGAGTTACAACTGATCTACGACTTATAACCATTTCATAACCGTGATAAAAATTACTGCAACATTCATTAAACATGTTCAATTTTTTTGAACCTTTGTAAAAGCCTTTATTTTATTATTTTACTGCATTTAATAATTTATATGATTCTCATAATTTATTTCCAATCCCAATACCTTTGGTCATTGCTTCCGCATTACTATAAGTACTTTTGACTAATTGTTCCATTAATGTAATCTTCTGCTAACTTAGCTAAAAAAACCTATGTACGTTTCAGTACTCTAGAAAGTGCATTATTTAAATATTCGCGTATAGTACTGCAAGGTCAATTACGTTGCCAAGGAAGCTATTCCGGGAGTATCGTCTTTTCCTTCTACCATTGAGATCACCTTAAATCGTCGGCTTTTCAGTTCCATTACGTCTGAGAACTTGGGAAAAAGATAGTAAGGTGCGTCTTTGGGTCTCTGACAATGATATCGGATAGGAAACCAAATTCTTTTAGAATTGACTTGTTGGCTCTCATATTCAATTTTTTTTTCTTCTTCTTTCAATGCTTCTCGTGACCGAGGTTGGCGATCAATGCAACCTTTACTTTATCACATAATGAAATTAAACATTATAATTATAATTAATGAGGTTTATGTAGCTGTAACTTTCCACTGACAACTGTTTGCAGTTGTGGATTAAATTTACTTGTGGAAATTATCAGCAGTGACTTGAAATGCTCATCAGTTAGTTTGGATCTGTAAATATTTTTTGTATATTTTATTTTGGAGAATGTTTTTTCACACAGATAAGTAGCGCCGAAGGCGGAAAAAGCCAGAAACAAATTTATGCAACTGATCAAACTGTGTGAGTGGAAGCCTGTTATAAAATTCCAGCAATGATGACTTTAAATATTTTTCTTTAAAAATATCGCTACACTGCAAATCAATCATTTAAATTTGAAGTTCCGGAGCAAAGGTTTCTATATCAGCGCTAAAAAGATTTTGAAAAATCTTGATATCGTTTGCAATTGCATCAAAATCTGAAAAACCAGACTCAAAATTTATTTTTACAGCACCCAAAGCTTCAATTGCGAAATCTGCTGGAAATGGAGCCTCAGTTTGCTGAACGAATGCTTGGCATGTATTAAAATGGCCGAAACATTTTTTGTTCAATTATGATTGAAACAATATTAGTTTGCATACCAAGGCATTGAAGTTTAGCTGTCACAAAACTCTCATAACGTAACACTACCTTAGATACCTACGATTATCGTTTAATTCAATGGCCTGCCTATTTTTATTTCAATATGAGCATTATTTAAAGACTTAAATACAGGAAATAATATATTAAAATGTTTGCTGATTTTGTACATGCTTTCCACAGATATACGATTGTATTTCAGAATAGTAGACCATGGGGTTTTATAAAACCTTAGTGAAGAAAATAGTCAGTTTCATTGACGCACCAACAATTTTCAGTTAAAAAGCGAAGAAAGTAAAAATTTATATTTTTTATCAAAACTATTTTAAATACAATATTTTTCTCAGAACTTTTTTAAATAGTTTTAGAAATAAAGGTAGTTTACTCAAGTGTCCCAAATGTTGCATACCATACATATTTTACTATGATAGCTTGGTTATATATGAATTTGAATCAAAGTTGGGAGTGTGGAATGAAACATTGTACATTTGTATATATTGTTTTAGAAATACATACATGATCTTAAGAGCTAGATATATAGTAATATTGTAACAATTCAAAAATAATTTCAAAATTAAATTTGAAAACTCAGGCCTCCAAAGGGCCATCGGGGCTCCGCCCCTCTTCAAGGGGGCCCCCGGGGCTCTGCTCCTTTCCAAGGGGCCCCTCGAAGCTCCGCCCCTTTCCAAGGGTGCCCTCGGGGCTCCGCCTCTCTCTAAGGAGGCCCTCGGGGCTCCGCCCCTTTCCAAGGGGGCCATTGGGGCTCCGCCTTTCTCCAAGGGGGCTATCGGGGCTCCGCTCCTCTCCAAGGGGCCCCTCAAAGCTCCGCCCCTTTCCAAGGGGGCCCTCGGGGCTCCGCCCCTCTCCAAGAGGACTATCGGGGCTCCGCCCCTCTCCAAGGCGCCCACGGGGCTCTGCCCCTCTCCAAAGGGCGCTCGGGGCTCCGTGGAACTTTTGACAGGATATTCATTTTTCATTATAACATCACTTAAGGGACAATCTAAAGTATCTTCGTCTGTAGGGCATCTCCATAGAACGCCGTTTTTTCTATCAAACTTACTAAAATTTTTGTTACCCTTCTTTACACGAGCGGAATAAAACGTATCCTCATATTTGACAATGACCGAGGTCGCGCGGGCGGCCAGAAGCCTCCCCCTGGGAACCCGCTCGCAGCAACAGCCAGCAACCAACTCTCAACACTGACTAACAAAACCGGCTCGCGCCACGTTGCAGATCGGCAAAAGGCTCGCGAGGCGTCTGCAGCGCAGACCGAAAAGACTGCGATGGAGCGAAAAACTTCCAAACATCTCTCACTTGCTCCCACAGGCTCGCGTTTCAAATTCACTGCAGAAAACAAGCTAGTAGCCAAGCTCGCTAGGACTGCGAGGCGGAACAGCCCACGTGCAAGCGAGACGGCTCAAGGCCAGAGCGCAGCTGGGCGACGACTTGAAGCCAAAACCTGCATAAACTTGGTATACTGTTACGCTATTTTTGTCGTTTTGCATGTCATATTTGAAATAATTAATTAGATTCTACCATTTGCATTCATTTCCTAAATATACAATATATTTTCTCTAAATGGTTAGGCACCCCTATTAACATCATTCTCAATTTCTGAATAAGGTACAGTTCTATCTTTATCAGCTTAAACCACACTTTGCATCGCTCAGTTTTTCTGATAGTCCACTTTCAAATATTGGAACTTTGATAAGTTGAATTAGACTGTTTTTGACCAATTTTTCGGCCATTTCCTGGCCAGTCCTGTTTCATGTAAGTTGGATCGCTCCTTATGGGGACCTTGCCTCATCAGCTTTGCTAGCCAACTACGTTTTTAAAGAATCTCATCGTAACCCCCATGGAATATTCCGGTAATTTGGGTTACACTACCGGCATTCGGTACATCGTTGACGGATTTGATTGGAGGACCCTGCTCTGCACGCTGGACTGAACGATTTGGCTACTTTACATGTTAAGGTTTGTTGCCTACGGTTTCCTCTCTTTAACGCCGTAATCTACCTGGAAATTTGTATTTATAGCCTTTCCTTTTACTACCTTTGAAGTGTGTTTTTATTTAGAATGGTTTCCGTATTGGCGTAATTTGTTCTGTTTGGGACATGTCGTGCATTTGCGAGCCGGCTGGCCGCCCATTCTAGCGGATGAGGTCTGCTGCCATTTCCCTGCGATCGCTGCATTGTAACACCTAACGAGACTCATCTGCAGCCCGTTACGAGGCCATCTTTATGGCTAGTGAACTGCCTGGTTGCCACGTCCACCACGTGCCTTGTGTACCTGAGGTTTTTGTAGTGCTTTAGTTAGGTATTGTTTGGTTAATCTGCGTTAATTAGTATGACCTTTTTGAATTGCGATAATAGTATTTTGTGTGTAACGATTTGTGTGCTTTACTTGCGTAATTCGGTCATTGATTATTTAGTATACTTACCCGGTTGTTTCTGCAGCCGCTGTTAGCTTAATTTAATAAGTAATCACGTTTTCATGCATAACAACCTAGTGCATTGACATTAATTTAAGTTTCGCTTTAGCTGTCAAAATTTTTGTGCTGCTGTGGCTATGCTACCGCCGACGGGATTATTGCCTTCGCCATCCTTCTTCACAATACACTTAAATTTAACGGAAAAATATGACAAAAAAGCTATATACAAGCGGGGTCGTAATCTTGAAAAATCGATAAATAACTCATACATTCGTAAACTTTGAAAATGTCCTGACAACTAATATTACATTTTATCGTAAACGAGAAAAGGATCTGCTGCCTTTTTTCTCTCAAGAAAATAACTTAGTATTCGGTAATGATATAAGAAGACTCTTAGAAGCAATGGGTTTATCAGAATACGCACCAGGCGAATGGCGTATTTTTATTGACAGCTCAAAACGTAGTTTAATATGTGTTCTCTTGAACAACCGTAACAGATATGGAGCAGTGATCATTTTACGAGGAATACGAGACAATATCACTAGTTCTGAAAAAAATAAGTATGAAGAACATCAGTGGGTGATTTATGTCGATCTAAAAATGGTAAACTGCCTCCTTGGACAGCAAAGTGGATTCACAAAATATCCTTGTTTTTTATGTCTTTTGGGACAGCAGAGCTAAGGAACAGCAGTGAGTTAACAAAAATGGGCCTCTAAGAAACTTCATGGTTCCAGGAAAAGAAAACGTAATCAACGAACCTTTGGTTGGGAGAGAGAAAATCATATTTTCACCTTTGCATATCAAGTTGGGACTTATGGAGCAATTTATGAAGGCGTTAAATCGAGATGATGCACTTTGCTTTGGGGACTTAATACGTAAATTTCGTGGGATTAGCATGGAAAAACTGAAAGGCATATTAGATGGCCCTCAGATAAACCAGCTTATAAAAGGTCCAAAATTTACGGGAGCAATGAATAAGATAGAATCTAATAGTTGGTGCTCATTTGTTAAAGAAGTACAAAATTTTCTTGGCAATCATAAAGCAGAGAATTTCACAGAATTAGTGAAAAATATGCTTTCTGAATTTAATATTCTCGGTTGTAACATGAGTATAAAACTGCACTACCTCCACAACCACTTAGATCGATTCCCACAAAACCTAGGTGATTACAGTGAAGAACAGGGGAAAAGATTTCATCAGGCCATTAAGGCGATGGAAGAATGATATCAAGGAAGATGGGATACCCACATGATGGCCGACTACTGTTGGAGTATGCAGCGAGACTGTCCTACTAAACTCAATGCTAGAAAATCGTATAAAAGAAAATTTTTAAGTGATAAGCCATGAATGTATATTTTTTGCATTGTGATCGTGAAAGTTGTCTTTTTAACGAAATATCGTATTGAAAGTTCCACTTTTTTTAACCCAAAAATCGTGAAAAAAGTATACTTTTTTAACTATTTTATTGAAATGTCAATTTGACAGTTGTCAATTCCGAAGTCCTTTTCCACTAAATTTTGACCAAGAGATCACTATTCAAAAAAACTACGTGTACAACACGTTTTGAAAATACTTTTTTTAATTCATTTGCTTGATTAGCTCGGACTTCGCCCTCGTTATCAAACTGCAAATTCATGAAAAAAAGTATGACTTTCAAAACTAGTTTAACAAATTATTATTATCTACTCCAGTGGGATAAGTAACGCATTACGTCACTCATTTGACATTATTTCAGTTATGTAATGAAGCTCATTACACCACTCAGTTATGTAATGGTTTCATTACGCAACTGAGTTGTGTAGTGACTTCATTACGTAACTGAAATAGTGTCAAATGAATGACATAATGACATTTGCCTACTAAAATTTTTTTAAAATGACAGATCTGACATTTCTCTTAATGCACTTTTCTCAATTTTAGGCAGTCGTAGATAAAATTTTGTACAATACATGTGTGATAATACATCATTAATATACTTGTGTGCTTACATAACTCGTGCTGCGCACTCGTTTGTAACTTACACACACGTATATTAATGATGCTGTTACCCCACTTGTATAGTAAATAACTATTATCTACTTTGTGAATTAAATACGTTACTTTGAAGTCTTTGCTTTTTAATGAGCCTTTGTCGCAAATACTAAAACCTGTCACCTGAAATGTTAAAAAAAATTCTGAAAGAGGTCAATATAGCGTACCTTAAAAACCAGACCTGTTAGACTAAATCTGACAGTTAATTGGGAGTATACACCCAAAAATTACCTACAAAAAGTTAAAAAATAGCAGGCACCAAAATGTGTGTTGGGCTGTGTAATCAATGGCTGTCTACTTGAAAACAAGTTCCCAGATTGCTGGAAACAAGATTATATTACACTACTGCTCTGCTAAAAGTTACAGATTATATATTACGTACAACTGCTCAATGTAAGCTTTCTATCTTGATCCCGTTAGACTTCACTAAGGCATTTGGCACAATCGACCATCGCATACTATGAGCTTTACTGCATTTCATTGGATTTAAACAAAATGCAATTGATCTTCTGGCCGATTATCTTTTTGACAGGTTTCAGTGTGTTAAATAACAGAGAAAAAATCAAATTTTTTACTTCTATTATCTGGCGTTCCTTAAGGGTCTATTCTTGGACCTTTGTTATTTTCTATTTACACATTCAATTTCAGTAAATGTATTGAATTTTGCGACTATCATGCATATGCTGATGACACAAATATATAATTTCTTCTTTCCCTCCGATGTGCTAAACAACGTTTCTAAGATAAACATGCGCCTACAGAATATTTTCAATTTATCGCTGCAGCACAATTTATTTCTAAATCCGTCAAAATCACAAATAATGGTGTTTGGCAGAACGCACATCTTCAATAATACATAAAACACCGAAATTAAAATTAATAGCACCATAATTCTGCAAAGAGTCAGTGTAAAAAATTTAGGATTGCCGCTGGACAATTCTTCTAAAAACTTAAATCACATTTCCACAAACATTCAAAAAGCTTATGCCAATTTATAGTATTTTATTTAACTAGCATATAGTGTGGTCTATATTACAAGAGGATGAAGTTTACACATGAGCCGAATGCCAGTGTTGTAATCATCCAAGTGTAATGCAGCCATTATATGCCTGTCAACTACAATATTTTATCTACATCTATGTATATAGTGGGTGACACTGTAAGTCTGTGTTAAATTCGAGATTAGCAAGTTTGGTTTTGCGTCAGTCTGTGTCAAAACTGACGCAAAACCTAACCTGCTAACTTTGACGTTATTAACAATGTAGCCCACTAATTTAAAAAAAATACGCTGTGGAATTTGAAATTTTATATTCTGCTAGTGTAATATGCGCCGCTTTTTATATTTAGAATTGGATATATAATGCACTTATTATTTGACAGTTGTAGATAATAGTAGATTATGTTATTAGAAGTAAAAGTGATACTTTATGTGACGAAGCTGAAGTTTATTTAGCCGAAGGTTAGTGAGGCAAATAATTCAGCTAAGAAACATAAAGTCACTTTTACTACGAATAACATATACTACTTTATCCGCAAACGTAATCAGATAAATTTCATTAATATAAATTTTAAAAAAATAATGCATCGGCTGGGAATCGAACCCGGGCCACCCGCGTGACAAGCGAGCACTCTACCCCTGCGCCAACCTCGGTTGTTTAAATAAGGCGTTACTACAATGATATATAAACATACTGAATCACCCGAGCTAGTAGCACACGGCCACAGCAGCTGTCACACCATAACCCACGGCGACAGATGCTCCGCTGCGCTGCTTACAGGATTTAATTAAATTAAAACTTTTTCGTACTCTTTTTGAAAACAAAAACCGGCCTATGATCTAAGTCTAAACATTTGCAAAATTTTAAGCCATCATACAATTTAATCGGTCCAGTATCTTCGGAGGAGATAGTGAACAAACATAGAAAGAAAGAAACAGAGCAACGATTTTATGTAATTAGGCACATAAAGTACGCAAAAGTTGCTATTTTATCTGCTTAATCAGATAAAGTGACACTTTTACCTTGTCAATAGACACATACGTTGTCACTTTTATGACGTTTGCGAATAATAGTATATTATGTTATTAGAAGTAAAAGTGATACTTTGTGTGGAAGGACCGAATGCATTTGACTGACCAGCATAAGCGAGTGAGACAAGTCCGGGCGAGGCGTGCAAAGCCACTTTTACCAATAGCATATACTATTTTATTTTTAAACGCCCGAACCTATAGAAATAAATATATATTTAAAAAATTAGTCACTTGGGTGGTCGAGTGGGTTAGCAGTCTGCTTAGCAACCAGATGAACATGGGTTCAAATCTGGCCGTAGCCGAGAATTTTTTTGGAGCGGCAATGGATTTGAGCTTATTAGTTAAATTAACTGTAAGGTAGGTTTAGGATTAGGAGTGTGTTGTATGTTTGCGGGGCGAGCGTAATGCAAGTCGCGTGCGGCCCATTGCCTCCGTTACACTTGCCACGAGGTATAAATGGTCCTCGACATCGAGAGGTAAAATACGTTATAGATAACTAGCAACCAGTGAGACAAATGTCTCATTTAATAAAACAAAAAAGACCGTCCCGGACGGACCAGCGTCCCGGACGGATGGAAATCACGTGATTTCTCGAAAACCGGAAGTGTCACGTGACTGAAATTCGGTTCCTGACCTGACATGACCATTCCAAACATATAACTTTCATAACTTTTTTCTCTACCTCTTACGGTTTGGCTGCTGAAACAGCGTCCCGGACAGACAAAACAGCGTCCCGGACAGACAAGTCAATTTTATAAAGAATGAATGAATGAATATATTTCAAAAATTATGATTATCGGGAATTTACGTCTAACTTAGTTCCAGGCAATCAAGAAGGTCAATGTCAAAAATATTCGAAAGCTCAAGTTTTTAAATACTTTTTCCGCCAATTGTACTAGAACCGATACATTATTGACAATTTTTTTTGAGCAAAGTCAAACATTCCATTACATCAGCCGTTGCTAGGTAATTTACAATAAAACTGTACAGGAATAATATTCCCGGCTTAGGCAGAGAATATTCCACTACTATTTCGTAATTTGTTAATTCCTCGTATCGATCGCCGAAAAAATAGTATGTGTATCTTGGACAAAAAGCAACATTCCCAGACTCCTGTGTTGTTGGGCTCGACAATCGCCTCGCCCAACAATATTCACAGTCCTCTGGGAATGTTACGCTTTTCGTCCTAGATACACAATATACTATCACTCACAATCGGTTAATCATAGGTATCTTTCTAACCTTCAAAGCGGTAGGAAAGCAAGTCATTCTTTACTTTACCTTCGAGCTAGCTGGGAAAAATTTTCCCGGCTACGTCACTTTCAATGAACTTGCCACGTTACCTAGCAATAGCGTTACAGATTCTTTTGTTAAAGTGACTAATTAAACTGTGATAAAAATAGGTATTAGTTAAAACTTCCATAATTAAATAAATAATAACGAAAACCGATTATGAGTAAAATGGTATACATACCAAGGTGAAAATGTTCATTCCTGTCTAGAGATAAAGTTGACCTCGACGCTTCGTGTCTCGGTAAACTACTTAATCTCTAGACAGTAATGAAACACTTTCCACGTCGGTACGTAATATACTATTACTTCCCCACTTTTATGCCTAGGCATAAAAGTAATGCATTTACTTTGTCTGTCAAGTTACATAAGTTGTCACTTTGACGACGTTTGAAAATAAAGACCTTAATATGACATATCTTGTTGGTGAACGATATGGATGAACATCAACCGACCGCATACAAGCGAGATAACGATAATAAAAATAATAATAATATATTATAGTGCATGCGTTTTTAAGACGGCGCTATTGCAAGTACCAGTGTTCATTTAACAATTCTGTTGGTTTAAGAAGTTTTAATTTAAACCGTTTTTTAGATTACATTCGTCCTATCTGCTTGCCCATTCCAGGAACCTCAACTGCAAAGGTTGGTGACACCATGTACATGTCCAGCTGGGCTCAAGCCACATCCTTTCGATTAATTAAGATTAAAGTGTTGGCGCAGTTAATAGAAAAGGAACAGTGTCAACGACTGCTTGGTACAGAAATTGTGCCCAATACATTCTGCACTCTACAGAATGAAAATGAGAACAAGATTTTAGTCGAGACGAGGAGTGGTGCAGCATTGATGTTTAATGATAACTATCGATGGCATATCGAAGGCATCAGGATTCATAGTGGTGACCTTTCCGAGTTACCTGTTGTTTATGTAAATGTGTCAAGCTACATAAATTGGATTGTAGCAAATATGTATCCTTGGTAATGTTCTGTGATAAAAGTTTATTTTTGAGGTAAAATGTAATATAATGTAATACAATTAGCATCAGTAATTGAGTACCATATTAAAAGACGTTGCAATTGTATATTTGTAAGTAAAGGTTGTATATTTTTCAACTTATCTAGTTGGTATCTAACAGATTAAAAGTATGATACAACAACTCAAGACAGGTGTGTACTTGGACATTAGAATAGAGTCTTCTAAAAGCATTGTACTATTTAGGGAAATCATTGTTATAAATTGGCTGCTCTGATTATAACTCAATTAGAAGCAATTATTGGTATCAGCAAAGTTGTTAATTGTTCTGTTGCGTATCAGTTAATTGATTTAAAACAACAAATGGCATTAGAGTCTTTTCTAAACGCTAAACCTGTTGAATAATGATAGACAGCAGTCTTTATTCAAATATTTTCGCAACCTAAGAAGTTCTAATGTAAATTACATGACTAAAGAAAGTTATCACTAAACGACACACGGACAATTGCCTCAGATACTAAGTTTTGAGGAGTGCTGTAACAGGAGATAAATCTGGGATTTATGGTTACGCTCCTGAGACCAATATTCAAAATTTACAATAGAAAACGCTCCACTCTGAATACTTAATAAAGCGGGCTCACAAAGGGATCCGTATATCAACAATTTTAATGCAACTGAAAATGGCTAGAATCTGTAAACATTAGTTGTAGTAAAGCGGCTACCAAAAAAAAAAACAGCTTAGGTTGTATACATAGGTAAAGACATGAAATAACAGTAGCTATATTAAATAGACAGTGATTTAAAAAACATACATTTATGTGAGAACTAAATAAGCAAGTGTTCAAACTCTTTCAAGAATCTTGTTCAAAAACTTTACATTCGTTGCAGTCACATTTCCACAATGGAATGCTTGTCTAAGCTGTAACAGTAGGTACTTGGTGTTTCCACCCTTACTTTAGATTTAGATAAGACGTGTCGTACCTCTTAATATTCAAATAATTAGTTGCCCTTATAAAGGATCACCATCTGACAAAATAGAAATCAGGTTCCCCGTAGTGTTTTCGAACTGAAAATGATTTCAAACAATGCACAAGAAAAACCAATTTATTTACGGAAATCCATTGACTTCAAAACATGTGTAAAAACATTAACACGAAGAAAACACATCTAAACACAAATCGAATAAAAGAAAACATGTTTAAATCATCAGGTAACCTATGTGTAAGGTATCTATGGCTGCTAGCACGTCTGTTTAAACACATACACGAAACATCAATAGCAACGCATCAATCAACGTTACATAACATTGCATTAATTGTCTTTATATTTAAAATAACGATTTCTAAAAGAGTACAGTCTTGTGCATTGGAGGAGTCAATAAACCTTAAATTCCTTAAATATTACCTTAAATTCAAACTGTGCACGCCATGTCAGTACGAAAGCTTAAACTTTCGAAAAGATAGGTAGGGACCTTCTTGTTGATAATTTTGTAATACAAGCAGCCTGCTTGCAAGTTAGGTCTATTTTCCATATTTAACCAATTTGCATCTGCCACTTTGTAAGAAATTTAATTCTTTTTTTTTAATGCCATAGATAAACCGTAAACATGAATTTTGAACGCGTTGTATCCGGTTTCTATGAATCCGATCTAGACAGTTATAGTAAATCTTGACTGCAAAAATTGAAGTGAAATAGAACAAAAGTATCACAAAGCATAAGTTTTAGATTAACAGTTAAGAGATTTTTATTAGTGTATAAAAGTTTTAGATTGGAATATGCTTTTTAGATTAACTTAATAATATGAGTTTTAAAACGAAGGTTATTAACCAAATATAACCCAAGATTCCTAGCCGCCGCAACTGGTGCAATCCTATTACCATCCACAAGATTTAATTCAGTTCCAATTGTTGATTTTAAATTGCGATTTCCAAATATTATAAAACATGATTTCACAGGATTTATTTTAAGGCAGTGGTGGGTGAGAAATTAAGATAAAGCTGAGTATTATCAGCATAAAAATGGTATTTACAAAAGTTAATGTAGCTAAAAAAGTTAGAGGTATACATATACGTGGGCTCCAGAATTGATTCTTAAGGCACATGTTAGAACAATTCTATTAAATAAGTTACTTTTGGTACTTAAGCCTCAAATCCTAGCATTTTCACGAGTCACGCAAGTAAAAATTCGTAATTAAGTGGTAATGTTATCAAAATTCATTTCTATAAACCTTATTTCCGCACCGTTCAGTTCAAATATAAACGCTTCGCCGTAGTTCACCCACGTAATTCGCCCTTTGTTCTCTTCTGTTCGTAAAGTAGTATCAGGTTACCAATTTCTTAGTATTTAACATTGTTCTGGTACACCCAAGGTCCCCTGCACGTTTCGTGGGAAGTGTTGAGTCAGATTTCATCAGCTTTTCCGTAGCCTTAAGCAGAAGCCCTTAGTCAGCTTTGGTGATCCCAAAATCTTTTAAACCGTTCTGCCGTAAGAGCAACAAGGACGTAGATAAGCCGCGCATGAGCTTGGTCATTTTTCGAGCCCGCATCTTCCGCAGGAGCATCACTTGGCGTGGAGCCCGCAAGATGTGAGGGTCACGTTGGGTCCGCGGCCGGCGTCGATTTGCCGAATCAGCGTAAAAAGTTTATTGTCGAAATTCTTGTGTTTTGAAGCCACATTGTGGCCGTCAATTCGAGCTTAGTGCACAGTGGTTAGAGGTGAACGTTTAGCCGAGTTTTCCGTACCGTTTGGAGCTGAGCACCTCCGCTAACACTTATCGTGGATTATATTTTGGGAACACTCAACCGTGTGCTAAACTTACCAAGTAGGACGAAGACCCGATCCCTTACCGTCATCTGCTTGTTACCGGGGTCCGTTCTAGTCAACCCTCGTCTTGGGGATGTTTTACCGCTCGCATTCGCTTGATTTTGGCCCAGTCATGTGGTTTACAACAGTTTCCTGTCGTTTCCGTCCGTTTGGGCACTGACTGAGATGCAACTCGCAGCTGAGGAAAACAACTTAAGTCTGCACATCTATGTTTCTATCAAGGTAAATTGTTAACCGTTAAATGTTTATAGTGAAGTGTTTTGCCAAAGTGTAGTTTAGGCCACTTGAGCCCTTTTTGGTTAATTTAAACCGTAAAATGTTGAACAGTTCCGTCAAGTTTTATTGTCTTCATGTTGTTTTGTGTTTTAAGCTCACGTAACCGTTGTTATACTATTTTTGAAGCGTTTGTTGCTAAATTTTGATACTGTAAAGTAGCTTTTGTGGTAGAACGTACCGACCACATTGTTTGTAATTGTAAACATGTCTTTTGTTGCCGTTTGGTCATTCGAGTTTATATTGCGTCGTTAACCCAACTAACCTTTTTGCATATTTTCGACCGTAATATTTAATCATTGTAACTTTTATTGTCATTTGTTTCATGTTATTTCATCAGTAGAGTTTATTGTTAATTGTTTATACGTTTTTCATTGGTGTGTTTGCATGACTTGTGTCTATGTTTTTGTACAGGAACCTAGTTGGTGCAAGTAAGTGTAAGCTGATGCCCTTTAAGGTAGGTTTGATCCAGCTGTGACGTCGCTATCTCAGGCTGTGCCAAGGTAGAAGTAGTAAGGTGATTTACCCACTTCCATTTTCAAGTAATTCCACCTGTGTGGCCGATGTTGTGTTTGTCTCGATTTAGTCAAGAAAATGGTGGCGTACCTTATTTAACATCTTTAACCCCTTTGTGCTAGAGCACAGCCCTAACTTTCAGATAGTAAAGAACCCGCCCTCGCGGCTGAGTTTCTAGTCGGCGTATTTTGTTACAGCACATCTTGTAACGAAGGTTGGGGCTGAGCATTTGGCGATATTCTCGATTATGTCTTAGTCATTTTGGAGGTAACATGTTTGGCTCTCAAGCGTATGATTTTGCTTTGCACGCTTGAGGGGCTGATTGTTAATTTCGTAAGAACGTTTTCGTGCTGTACCCACACCACACGTGACCTGTCTTTGTATTTTACCAGAGGGGTAACTATTAAAAAAGTGCAAAGCACTGCCATCAGCTTCTATATGGTGAAGAATTGCAAATAAGAGCTCATGATTGATCATGTCAAAGGCCTTAGAATAATCTAACAGTATTAAAGTGACCATATCACCTTGATCAATGAATTTGAAAATATCATCAGTTATATTAAGGAGCGCGGTGGTGCAACTATGTTCTGAGCGAAATCCGGATTGCACAGAGTGGAAGATTTTGTATGTGTCGAGGTAAACTAACAATTGAGTATTAACAACGCGTTTGAGAACTTTAGAGAATACTGGCTGGATGCTTATACGCCTGAAATCGGAAAACTCAGCTGAGGTAGCTTTTTTAGAAATAGGAATAACTAGCGCTTGCTTCCATGTTGAAGGAAATTTACCCTTAACTAAGCAAAAGTTAATTATGTGTGTTAAATACGGCAAAATAACTGGCAAACACAGATTGATTAAATTTACGTCCACGCCATCAGCTCCGACCTATTTTGTCTTTATTTTGTATATAACTTTGGAAACCTCCAAATTATTGCTTTAAAGTTGAATTTATGGGTTACGATAACTTTAATGTTATCATAATAGTAATTTTCTAAGGTGTCAAAATTATTAGATTGGAGTGATTGAGCTGCGTTTATGAAGTGGTCATTAATTAGATCGGCATTCTGCAGGTGAGGAGGTAGTTTAATCGACTCCAAGTATGCTTTTTGTTCCCGTTTGATTGCAGCAGTTGTGTAATTTTTTTAAGATTTGTGGTAAGACCAATGAGCAGGAAGTTTGGAGCGTTTAACTCTCACATATGCTTTATCCCTTAATGCCATCTTAGGTTCTATATTGTCAGTTAACCAGAGTGTAGGACTTTTAGATATCATTTTAGTTACTAAAGGTGCATGAGCATCAATTAGAGCGATTAAATTAAGGTTGAGAAATGCCACTTTATCTTCCACAGAAGGGAGATCATAAATGTGATCCCAGTTAATGTTAACAAGTGTCAGGCCATTTTATTGTTTCTCAGTAAGTTAATTAACTATGTCAACATTTAAACAGTTTGGTACATAATTGTCGAGTCCGCTTGTATGTTGGGTCCTTCTTAGCAATAGTATATCGCATAAAACTGCAGCGGTTAGTATCAAGTATAGCCTTTCTTAAACTTTGTACACTCCTGGTACAGCCGTTTCCTAATTCATAAATTGTGTTCTCTCCTTTCACCGTGTTTCTTGCACCTGCATACCCTAGCAGTCGTAAGAGCGTTGATTTTTAAGCTTTATAAAATTACAGTCCATGAATTAGAAGAGGACAGCCTCTGTTATTTTCGCCGGCAAGCGATGACCCGTCTAGCGACTGTTTTACACCCGGCGTCGTGATTGGCCGGAGATCTCGTCAGGCAACAGCTGTGGTCATGAGAGTCAGTTTTGATTCATTCTGCCCCGGGTCGTCGAACAAGGAAGTTGATAGTGCGATTTTGTGCAGGCGTCCCTGCGCTTTGCGTGGGGGCGCTTGCTTTGCCGTTTGTGCTGATTCAGCCGTGGTTTTTGTGACTTTTCCGATTAAATCTGTGTTGTATGAGACGCAAGGCAGACGCTGCTTGGTTACGTTGTGGGCGCTCGTGCTGTGGTTTGGTGGAAGTTCGATTTGCGTGCCGTTGCGGGGGTGCAGGGCTTATGTGGGCTCGTTGAAGCCAACCTTCCGCCGTCGTCTATTAGACGGGATACTGTTTCTTGTATTCACCCATACAGCGGTTACGCTAATAGATGTTTAATGACCAAGGGGGTCGATACAAATTTCGCTCTTCAAGAAAGTCTCGTTAGGACGTAATAGCCACTTTCAGCTTTGCTACAGCCACATCAGGTGCGAAGTGCCTTACCGACACTGTTTGAATGCTACCGCCAGCGGGCGGCCGAGCTAATAAGGTAAAAATCTGTAAAATAAACTAATTCGCCCGCATGTTTACGTACGAATTCATTATTTAAATTTGCTCTCAATACAGTGCTAGTGTAGCGTACAGTCCAACTAAAACTTGCCGTTGGGTATTAACATTTTGTGCTGCAAAGCGGCTTATTTATGTCGAATTCATTATTCAAATTTGCTCTCAATACAATGCTAGTGTAGCGTACACTCCAACTAAAATTTGCCGTTGTGTATTAACATTTTGTGCTGCAAGACGGCTTCATTTATGTCGAATTCATTATTCAAGTTTGTTCTCAATACAGTGCTAGTGTAGAGTACACTCCAACTAAAATTTTCCGTTGTGCATTAACATTTTGTGTTGCAAGGCGGCTTTATTTGTGTCGAATTCATTATTCAAATGTGCTCTCAATATAATGCTAATGTAGAGTACACACCAACTAAAATTTGACGTTGTGTATTAACATTTTGTGCTGCAAGGCGGCTTTGGTTGTTATAATTCAGGGCGCTCTGGTGACCCAAGCTCAAATTCAGGCTCTACTCTCACTCATCACGGCGTCACGCCGTTGGGGCCTAAACCGGCGTTTAACTTCTTATTTCCGGCCTGGTTTTGGTGTTCGGCTTAGCTGTGCGCCGCCATCTTTAGGATAAAGCGCTTCCCCAGCTGGGCGTACCCATTAAGCCGTCATTTGCGAGCCGTCAAACTTGTATTTTGTATGGTGTTTGGTAGGTCACTTGGAGTGGCCCAATAGATGTATTAACCTTACCGTCTTATTCTTTTTTTTGTGTCTTGTGCATGTTTGTTTACAGGGTGACTGTGTCACTGTGTTGCCACCATTGTAAGGTGAGGCCCGGAAGTAACAAATGAGAATTTCAGGTAGGTGTTTGATTCTGGCGCTGCACCGTGGCTTCCCAAATAGTTATTTGAGTATTTTTCGCCCCATTTAACCCTCCAGGTCCGGTTCAACGTGGGTATCTTGAGTTGGATCTGGTGGCGCCCATTTCTTTGGTAACATCCTATATGTAAAAATGATTCGGTAAATAATAAAAAAGTAATTAACATTTTATATTATATTCACCAATTATAATTCTTCAAAGTGTTCACATAAAAAAATTTGAACTTTAATATTAAGTCTTTGTATGTGAAATTTTGAAAAATTAATTTTTAACTAAAGTTAAAAAAATAGGGGTTTTCTGGTCTTGAAATTATTTATTTAGCAGAAAATAACACACTCCAAAACAATCTCATAGAAATGTTACTTAATTTCCGAAAACTAATACTTTTTCGATTTTAACAATTTCGAAAAACTCCATTTTCTAAACAAGTAAATATCACTCGGTATATATGATAGAGGCTAAATAGGTTTTTAGACAAGCACAAATTATTGAGGTAAAAAGTTTTTTTGAAAAATCAAAAATAAATTTTTTTCCCATATTATGCCGACTTTTTGGCGGACAGTGTATATTATGTCGACACGCTTGCCATATGGCGTACCGTATTGAACCACTCCCATCTCCCTGAACGTATTCGAGCCGAGGCCTTTAGCCTGTTTTGACAATCTTTCAGGGGGAGCGTGCCAGTTTTTCGGACTTGTCTAGCCGACTAGCACTCCCACAGTCGTAAGTGCAATTTAATACCGTAACACAAGATCCATTTGAAAATGATTTGTACATTTATAATTTCTGAACGTTTTCAATGCAGTAGTTTTAGTGACAATATTATTTAAGTCCAGGGTACAACGAACGAGGCAATAGTCAGAAATCTCATGCACTGGAACAGTTTCTGTACTTGAAACGATGGCCGAATTTAGTACTATATTAAAGTCTATCAGAGATTCGGAGATCGATTTAATACGGGTAAGAGAATTAATAATCTGTTTGAGCCCCTGAGACTCCATGACATTGTCAAAAAAACTAACGGTACTGCCACAGGCATTCAAAAAATTTAGATTAAAATCACCCATACAGACAAAATACCTGAAAATGAATCCTCCACTGCAGAAAACAACGCTTCGAATGGATAACTTTGAGATCTATAGGCAACCGCAATGGCTATGTTAATTTTATTAACACATATATGCTTACCTATAGCTTTACAATATTTGCATTCGACTCGATAGATTTGATTTTGTGTTGATAGTGGCTCCGAACATATGTATAAAGCAACTCCTCCTCCTCCTCGCCCATCTCGATCCTTCCTCACAAGATAGTAGCCATCGAGCTGTACAAGGTTGTTACAGATATTTGGAGAAAGCCAGGATTCTGTTACAGCAAAGACATCGAACCTATTAATACTGACAAAATCTTTTACATTGTTAAAGCAAGATAATTAAGATCTGGTGTTTAAATGAGCAAATGTCAGTAGAAAATTGCACCTGTTGATATCCAACCACTTAAGTTAAGCAACATTGTACTGCAAGTGGCACAGATAAAAAATCAACCAACAGCAATTAAATAAAATAAAATTCAATTTTCCAACAATCACTTACAATCAATTCCACAGTGAGAAAAGAAGTAGTACAAAAAACTATTAATAAATCTTCATAATAACAAAAGTAATAAACGTGGTTACACTAATCAGAATTATATTTTGCATAATGCACAGAATAATAAATCAAACATCAATTAAATTAAATTTATCTACCCCATCTTGCAATTAAGTGCTCGTAAAGAAAAATAATCGTAGATCTTGGCACATAATAACAGACACATTTCCAAACACTAAAGTAACGTAATATAGAAAGAAAGCAGTACAAACGAATATTAATAAATCTTGATAATAACAAAGTAATTTGCGTGGTTACACTAAACAGAGTAACAAACAATTAAATTAAATTTTGATTTATCGAAGGGAAAATAATCATAAATCTGGCACATAACAACAAAAAATATTTCGTAACGCTAAGTAGCATAATAACACCCATGAAAAAGTAACAAGAAGATAAATCTACCAAAATCACTTGCCAGCTGCAATGTGGTCGCAGGCTACGGTATTATACTTTTACAGAGCAGATTTTGTTTTGATACTTCATCTTAACCTTTCCCTCGGACGACCATACTTGGCGGAATCCAAATAGATTAGCAGCATGTTTTAGTAAAGCATGCCGTTTTTTTCAAGATCTTCTTTCACCAATATTTTTGATCCGGCGACGTTTTTCTTGTTGTTCTATAATATACTGCGGCATTTGTAGCTGACAAATTTTATTAAAATAGGTCGACTTTTTCCATCCTTAGGGCGCCTATTCGATGGCAGCGGTCGATATACTCAGGTTTCAAAGTGATATTGGCATAAGATGCCCATGCAACTATAACTTTTTCTTCTACATCCTCCCCCTTATCTACAGAAATCCCGAAGACACGCAGGCTATTGCGCCTGGTGTATTATTCCAGCTGATCCGTGTTATCATCGCACTTGCTAATAATTTTCTTGACTAGATCCTCACAATCTTTCTTGAAATCATTGTATTTACCATTTAATTTACTAAATACCTTGTTCACAATTTGTGTGATAAATATATCGTCTGTTAAAAGCATGGTTATAGTGTCCCTCACAATTTCCTTAATCTCAGAACGATTTTCACGTGTTAAATCCATAATATAGTAGGTAGATCAACTACTGTTAATATTTTTTTAAATTTAGCAAGACTACAGGAATAAACTTGCGTTGCACGTATAATTTTACACCGCAAATTGGCCACAGCAGACACACGCATGCTCACTCTTCGACGGATATCGCTGGAATGAATTATATTAGGTCTTAGTCATTTCCTTTTGAAACAAACTATTTACGTAACTCATAGCCAAATTGTAGCAATAGGCTTAAACAGTGGATCAGATGATCTTTTCCATAAACCAACTTGCACTGAAGCCTTTAAACATTGTAACTGCTATGCATCACGGGTGAATATTAATTTTAACAAATTTAAACCAAAGTCTATATTTTGGACAATAAATTTACATCGAAGTTCGTTTCCTTTTGTTATTTTATTGAGATTTAAATAACAGGTAAGTGCATGCTTTTTTCAAGTCTTGAAACTGATGTGGTCCTGATAATCCATTTCTCAAGCTGAAAATGAAACCTGAACAAAATGTATTGATGCGATCGTTGAAGAGTGCTTTTTGGTGCCTACCTGTACGACAAGTGGTTCTCGGTAATCAATATTTGTAGGTCTATTCTAGAAAGAAATGTCACAACTGTGCCTAGACTCAGAATGATAATCTCTGCACTTTTAAATTTTGTAGCATGACAGAACATTCTTGAAACCGCATCTAAATAGCTTGATTTTAAATAAATGACGCCGGCGAAAGTGAATCCCTGTAATTTAAAGCATTTTGCGGGGTTATCAAATCTACCCCAAATGTACAACCATCCGCTCTTCGGTCTCCATATCATGATATTAATTTTCTATTCTGTTTTTTTAATCCTTCAAGAAATTCTACTTATGGAACTAGTGACAGAATTACCTCGGTAGTTATCACAATTACTTCTAGTACCTTTCTTATGGATAGTGGATATACTGAAATGGTATTAAGCCCACAATTTGGCACTGTTTGCAGTGCAAAATATTTAACCTAGTCAATAAAGCACAGAGTTAGAATATTTTATATAATTGCAATTTTAAACAATAATAAGAGTAGTGAGATGCCAAAAACAGTAATTAGTGGGATAAAGGCACGCAAAAGCAAATTATATTTCAGAGAATTTGAAATTGGCTTTTGAATAAAGTAATATAATTAAAATGATAGGTTTGTGCACATGTAAAGCCAGACCAAACGAAAGTAATTGACACAAAAAGGTTGCTACGTGCATAAAAATGAGCGTAGTTATCAATAAAATCAAAGGACAGTGAAAATTGTGAGCAAGCTGAAGGGTAGAGCAAGATGAAGATAATCTAGGAAATTGCAAAGAGCAACCTAAGAGTAGGCAACTGAAGAGTAAAAGCAAGCGACGTGAAAAGTGCGGAACTCAAATACCAGTGCTTTAATTAAAAACATAGTGCAAAAGAGCAGAGCAGTAAAATTTTTAAAAAAACGTTTGTGAGTGCAACGCTAAAGCACAATACTAGTTATAAGCAATAGACAATAGTTTAGATTTAAGAAAATGTTAAATTTTTAATTTATGTAATCACTTCCTTCCATTTGTGGTTAATATTATCAAAATTAATTTCCAATTAATAGTAGAAGAACCCGACGCGTTTTTGTTATTAACAAAGAGAACAATTGAAAATAGAAATCAATGTTCAAACATGTTAAGGAGAATTAGCAGTTATTTACAGTAGAAATCCATCTTGAGGTAAAGGAAAAGGTCAAAATTGTAAAGTAGAAATATATTTCAGCAATCTAGTGCCTTCTTCAGTCTACATAGCATAAAATGGTTAAAAACAACACTTTCAAATCTGTAAGAGAAAAAATAGGTTAGTGAACAAACATCATTTTCTCGACTCCATTTTTACCTTGCAAAATTTAAAAAGACGGTTGCTACATCAAGAATTATATCATTTTCCTACATATTTATTTAAAATGTCGCAGAATAAGAAAAAACCAAAAGGGTTTCTGCTTATTTGGAAAAAGTATCTGTAATTTAAATGCATTAAGAACATTTGATAAAATTAAGTAAGTTTTATAATTCACCTAGTGTTACGGTAAAAGCCAAAAAGAAAAACTCCAAAGTTGAAAACGAGGACCATTTATAAGCCACCATGTTGACAAGTTTCAAAGATAAAATGTAGATAAGAAATTTTAAGTTAATTATTACGTACATCTGGAAAATTCAAAACGAAATAATACTCAACTGGTTACAAAGCATACATAATCGAAAACCGTAAAGAAGCCTTGCCTATGGTTACTTAGTTAAATAATTTTAAAAGTTCTTTACGATAGTTGTAATTCGTGACTCCATTTTGGTTTTTATAAAACTTTTCCAAATTAACTTAACGTAGCATTATTTATGGGAAAATTTCTGAAATAGAAAGATATATATATATATATATATATATGGGTTTATACAGCAGCTTGCTGTCTTCCCGTTTCTAAACGCCATCTCATTCTGTCCAAAGCATGCTCTTCCTGTAGGTTTCGTTTTTCCATTGCTTCTCTGACCCCGTCATTCCAGGATCTTCTGGGTCTACCTTTTTTTCGTTTTCCGGGCGGGTTCCATCTATAGATTCTTTGGGGCCATCTATTTTCCTGCATTCGTATGAGGTGTCCTAACCACTTCAAGCTTCTTCTTTCAATCCTATCTACCACCGTGTTCTTGGCTTCCATTCGTCGACGAATTTCATCATTTGTTATTTTGTCCACCCTCGATACTCCTGCGCTTCTTCTCAGGTAGACCATTTCTACTGCATTTATTCTTCTTTTCAGTTCAACATTCATTGTCCATACTTCGCTTCCATACATTAAGACCGACTCGACTAACGATTTTCCTATATGTTTTTTTACTTTTTGCGAAATATGTTTATTCACCATATGGAGTTTAGGCATCCTATTACTTTGCGGCTCTGTTCAATTCTGTGTTAAATTTCTGTCGATCCCAATCCAACTGTTGTTATAATTGAGCCAAGGTATTTATATCGTTTTACTTGCTTAATTTGTTCATTATCTGTTATCCACATAGGAAATAATACTTCTGAATTTATTACCAAATATTCGGTTTTATTTATATTGACGTCTAGTCCACTTTCTCTATACGCCTGGTGTAATCCCTTCAACATAAATTCCAGATCATATGAATCTTGTGCAATGATCATTTGGTCATCTGCAAAGTTTAATGTGAATATAGTATTTTCTCCTACCGGAATACCCTACTTCCCTTTTCAATTTTCTTAATACATATTCTAGATAAATGTTGAATAACAAAGAAGACACCGAACATCCCTGTCTTAGTCCCTTCGAAGGGTATATTACTTTCGAGAGTTGATTTTGATACTTAACGTAAGCTTTGTTGTCTGTATATAGCTCTTTAATACTGTTAATTAGTTTAGCGTCTATCTCAAAGAATACGAGTGCCTCCCATAACTTATTTCGCGGCACTGAATCATATGCTTTCGCTATATCAATAAATGCAAGATGCGTTTCCTCCCCTTTAGCTGTCCTTTTCTCTGCAAGTTGTTGAATAATAAACAGGTTATCTACGCATGATCGCTCTGCCATAAATCCGTTTTGTTCTTCACTTATTACGTGTTTCGTCGCTTCTTTTATTTCCTCATTTATTAATTTCCCATACAATCTACTGAATGTACTAGTGATACTTATACCTCTATAATTGTTCGGATCTGTCTTCTTCCCTTTTTTGTATATCGAAACTATATGGGAGGTTTTCCATTCTTGAGGTATTTTTTCCTGCTCCCCACATCTGTTTATTAACGCAGTTATCCTTAGAAAGATAAAAATTGAAATAATGGAAGAAAAGTGATGTTAATTGTACTTACAACTCAGATACATAGCAATTAAAAGCAAATTTTGTTAGCACGAATCTTGCATACATATTTTGTTGAGCGACATTGAAGGAAAAGTTTAGTGCACTTGACAGATAAAACAGCGCTGGTCATTTAATATGCACATGCGCTAAAAAAATAGTTTCAGAATTACAAATCCCATAAGGCACAATTATTCTTATTAAGTTAATTTTTATTAATGATATTTAAATTTAGTATTAAATACAATGATTTAAGGAATACTAAAATACTCATAATAAATTAAGAAACAATACAAAAATACAAATGAAAAAAGAAACTAAAATAAGTGTAATAAATTATGATTAATTTTTCAATGCCAGTTCTGTAGTTAATTGCTTTGGGACTTTTTTTGATTTCAATCATTTCATAAATCAAGCGTTTGTGTAGGTTATTTTCTCTGTGTAAAATTTTTGGTGTGGAAAAATTTAAATTGTGTAGTTTATATACAGCGTGTTCGGCCTGTTAGGAGAAACCACTTTTATCTTAATAGAGTTTTTATGTTGATTCAATCTTTTAATCAATATTTGTTTTGTTTGGTCAATGTAATTGGCGTCATAATCATTGCATTCTATATGGTAAATAGCATTTGATTCATTAATTCGTTTAATTTTATCTTTAAGGTTACTAAAAAATAATTGTCCAATAGTATTATTATTTTTAAAAACAATTTGAAAATTATATTTGTTGAGTTCTTTTTGTAAAAGTAAAGATAATTTAGAAATGAAAGTTATATATTTTAGCTTATCAACATTAATATTATTAAATTCATTACCAAAGAAGTTGGGTTAAAGATTTATGGAATTGTTTAAGTTTTTAGTTCTGATTTTATGAAGTCTATTTTTTATGGTGTTAATAATAAAAGATAAGGGGTAATTATTATTTACTAACATAGTTCTATCAACCAAATTATTTATTAAGCCATTTTTATATTTAATTGTAGTAATAGAATTAAAGTTTAGGTATCTATCAAATTTAATTGGTTTTCTATACCAGTTTGTATCTATGGTGCCGTTCTGCTTTCTAAATAAAGTGAGGTCTAAAAAATTAATTGAATTATGGTTGTTTTCTTTTTCTAATGTAAAATTTAACCTTAAATGTATGTTATTAAATGTATCAAAAATAAAATCAATATTATTAGATTCAGCAGCAATAATGATATCATCAACATATCTTTGATAGAATGAGATAATTTTGAAATTACTTAAGATGTTTTCTTCTAAGCCTTGTAATGCTAACTCTGCTATAGTGCTAGATAAAGGTTGTCCCATGGCAACACCAAATTTTTGTTTGTATATTTGATTATTGTATTGAAAATAGTTTGATTCTAAAAGGTATTTGACAGCTGTTATAAATTCATCTTTAGGTATTTCTGTTAAAGTTTCTATTTTATACCAGTACGATTCTAATGCATTTATTGCTAAATTATACACCAAAATTCCTATTAGCTGCAGTTTAAGATTTGTGAGTACTTAGTACAAACATTCCTGTGTAATGTAAAAAATGTGTGTAGATCGTCTCACCTTCCAATATTACTGGCTCTAGAAGAGAACCGTGTGCTGCTACTAACGAAACATTACGCAAGTGCTAGTACCTAACCTGCAGTTGTGTTGTGTTCAAGGCGATTAAGTTGCATTGTAAATAAACCAATTTTTGAAGAAATGAGCTCTTTTATTTCAATTTAGACGATTACAGTAACAACTAAATTACTAAACTGTCAAACAAATCATAAGAAGTAGGTAATCATTAAAATTGGAAATTATAATTTTTTTATTCTCAGATACAAAAAATGTATAAAAAATCTGGTGTGATACACTCACACAACTTCGTTTTACAGTGATTTTATAATTAGCCAAAAATTTTATTTTTAATTATTAAGCATTTCTCAAATATTTTCAAAAATTAGAAATTCTACAAAAAAAGTACAAAATAAAGCGTTAGTTCAAGAGTCAAATTTTCTATAAAATTTTAAACTGAATTCAAAAATGTAATAATATATCGGCTGTTCTATTTAAAACAGGAGTTAATAGAACAAATTGAAAAAAAACAAAAGAAACCCATTTTAGAAGTATTCAACTGAAAAATCACCTATCTCACATCAATAAACATTAAAATTGTAATAAAAATTTAAAGTTTGAAAAAATCGTTAAAGCCGTTTTTGAAAAAATCGAAAAAAAACGAAAAATTACAAGAGTAAACACTTACTTCCGGTTATGCGATTTTCTTCAAAAGCTTGCTGTCGCATCTAGATAGTACCCAAAACTTATATATGAAGTTTCAATGCCGTACTGATACACTGTTCAACAATTCTGTTTTCCAGCTCCTCGATATTGTTGCTAGGTGCTTACATATACGAGTATGTATAGATTATTTTTTAGATTAGGGATTAGGTAATCTAGAATAGTTAAGTCTGATGACCTAGGTGGAAATTTTGAATTTGAACTTAAACTAATTATTCGATCATCAAAAAAATCACGAAGGCAGTTAATGGTCTCCTCAGCGGCGCACAGTGGGGCAAAGGCCCCGAAAAGTTGGCCAAAACTCTAAAAGTAATAAAACTGGTCCAAAATAAGCTCGTCATTACGGCAAAAATAATGAAAAAAATTCTTTGAAAAAGAGGGTTGTTTTTTAGGGGGTGGAAATATAAAGTACTTTAAAAAATTCTGAATTTTCGGATTCATATAGAATTCAACCGGCAAATTATGGAAAAAATAGTGAAAAAATTCCATTGATGAAATAGGGTTGTTCTGGGGGGTGTAAATCGAAAGTACTTAGTAAAATTTTGAAATTTTGGATTACTATAAAATTCGCCCAGTGACTTAAAGAAAAAATAGTAAAAAAAATCCCTTTGATAAAATAGGGTTGTTTATAGGGGGTACAAATCTAAAGGAGATTGTAAAATTTCGAATTCCTATATTCTGGCGATTAAAAAAAAGTTAATAAAATCTATACATTTATATTTAGGTATAATAAATCAACTTTTACTATACATAAAAGATCTTCGAAAAATTTTATACGAATTTATTTTCGAATAATTATATTTTTCAGTTTTCTTCAGAGTCTTCATCAGAGTTATTAGAAGTGTCTTCTTCAGTATTAGAATCTGCTTTCCTTGCTGTAGATAATCCAGTTTCTGCAGGCAATAGCAAAGCCAAAACTTCTTTGTCAAATGGTTTTGCTTTTTTTCTAGGAAGTTTTCGAAGACTTGATATGTAGGGATCTGAGCACATTAAAAGTCGATCAAAAACATCCTCTAAGGTTATTTCGCGTGAGCAATTTCTTGAATATCTTTCGCGATATTTTTTTATATGATTATTTAATGCTTCTTGGGCCTCTTCGGAAAGCTGCCCAATTGGCAGTATTGCAAACTCTATTACAGCAGGGCTGTGTATTAGAATTTTGTGAACAGTTGTTGGCATACTATACCAGGAATATTTTTCTGCAAATAATCTGGCTGTCGTCAAATCATAGTTTTCAAACATTGGTATATTTATACTGTATCCACTCGATATTGATTGTAAAATTACCTTGAATCTTTTTATAACTTCTACGTCTATTCCGCAATAGTGGATGAAAGTTCCGTATTTTCTTCGTTTCTGCAACGATTCTCTTATTATCCTCCCCACGAGCTTGCCACTTTTTGATAGGCAGTTTGTATGCCACGTGCAATAAACACTCGAAGAAGCGTATCCAGGCATGCAAAGAAGATAAACCGAAACGGAATGTGGAAGTATCTACCTTCTGCTTCAACATTAAATCTATATTGTTAAACGTCTTCGAGGTTGCACCACACATATAACATTTTTGTGTAGAGGTTGTGGAGGATGCAGCATTACAAACTTTACCATCTATCATTGTAAATTGTAAAGTGTGCGTAATAAAGATTTCCGTTTCTTCGAGTCTAGCTGAAGTTGGAACAAGATGATTAATTTGAGTTTCTATATAATCTTTCTCTTGCATTGTAATATCTGCCGTTTCATGTACAAATTGGAGCCTAATGGGACGACAATACCGAGGAGAAGACGGTCGGGGGTTGTGCCATACAATTATTTTTCTGGATGAATTAGGTTCACTAGCTAGAAGCTGGAGTGGTACAAAAGAAGTAAGGAAGATTCTCGCATCTAAATCTTCTTCGTCATCAAATTTTTGTTTATATAGACTCTGTCCTGAACTCCCATCGCACCCCCACTTGGACAGTAACATTAAGCTACTAAGCTGCTCTTTTGAAAGTGTTTGTAAAACTTCTTCCTGCACTTTCACAATTCGCTTAACTGTGTGATCCAGTAGAGCCTGCAACCCTACAGCAGCGTTCTTTTTTGTTACTGTAATAGCTGTTTCTTCAGGATAACAGTGCTTCTTTGCTTCTTGAATTTTTTTGTAGGAAGGGAATCTTTGCTTATCTGCTACTCTTATTACTTCATACTGTTGTCTTGTAAGTTGTGCATCAATTAGTACAGATAGAGCTTGGTCGCCAGAGAGCGGGAACACTTTGCTTTCACTCATTTTGTAAGTTTTTCTATACTTATGAGCCCGTTTTGGCGTAGAAAACTTAATTTCTTTGACTACAGTTGCAGCATCCACTTCTCCCCTTTCACAAAGACTCATTTGAGCGGCATACACCAGTTGAGAAGCGCTTGCGTGTGACCTTAGTTTTTCCGTTTTTCTGCGTTTAGAACGTTCACTGCTTTCAAGAAAATCAACCGAAGGCCGCCCACCCGAAGTTGGCGGAATCGCATGTGCGTACAGTGGAAAAAATAATATTGCTATCAAGCCAGTTTTGGTTTTGGGTAAGAAATCTTGTCTTGTTTGATTTGGCAGCATTCCACTTGATTTTAAAGTCGGATGTAAAATGGGAGAACTTGTGCTTAATTATTTGAAGAGCTTCGGGCGGGCAATTAGTAACATTCGATACATGCGCCAGCAAATGTTCACATCGGTCCTCAAATCTGTGTGAAGTAGACGATAACATAACGTCCAATAATGTTCTTTTACTTAAAATAATGATATTCTCCTCCTTGGAACCTGTGAAAAAATCCACCATCAGGATTAAAGTTGAGCGGATATTATAGTAAAAATCAAAAATCACTACGCACATTATAATTTTTGTCACCAAGATGGGGGTATATGGGGGAAGTTTTCTTTTACAGTAAAATAGCTGAAGTATTGTAGTAACAGAGTGTATAAAACTTTTTGCCCGGAAATGCCCGGAAGATAACTTTTGTTCCAATAAAAAAAATATATATCGGGAAAATTGCCACGTTTCGCCAAGGTTCAATTAAACTTTTAAATATTTACCAATAAAAGACGTAGCTATACAGTAGAGCATAGTATAATAGAGTACTTACCTCCAGGTATAGGATTCATTTTATTAAGTCACTTTAAAGTCTGTTTGTTTTTAAGTGTAAGTCTATGAAAATAAACGCTAAGAAATTGTTACTTTAACAACACTCAACTTTCGACTGAAGGGGTGAGAAAGTAGCAACCCTGTCCCCTGCAAACTTCCTGGAATTAGTAGCCAGGTAGTTTGCCTTAATGACTCATGGGTCAAAAGATTTGAATTGTGGAATTTAAAATTTGAGGTTTTGGCCAGCTTTTCGGAGCGTTTGCCCCAGTGTGCGGCGTGGGCAGTGGCGCCATCCTGTTGAAAGTAGCCTAGCTAGAGCTCATCCTCACGAACCCGACTAATAAATTCATTTATAATATTAAGGTGTCCCTGAGCACTAACAGTTTCGTGGAAAATTATGGGTTTGATAATACGTCTTCGAGACACAGCAATCTAAATACCAACTTTTTGTATGGAGTTTTTGGTAGCATTGGTGTAGTCTACCATTACTAAATTTATGTCTTCAGGTGTTTGTACAGCAGTACAAGGTTTCCGAGCCAAGCTTGGTTCTGTTTGAAATAGTTCCCAATCTAGTTTACCTTTTATTAAACTGTAACGCTTCGTAATTTTAGCAATTTTACTTTTAATTTTATGTTCAAGATCAAGTTTTACGTTTTTTTAAATTACTTCACGCGGGTAACTCTGGTCCAAGGTTTTCAACAGCTGAACTAAGAGAATTGAGTCAATATTATACAGGTTTTTATTTTGTTTAACTATTCTACCAAATAAAATATGTTTTAAAATTATCTACAAAAAATAACAAAGTATAATTTTACCTGTTGGCCTCGGCGTTGCGGACGGGGAGGCATTTGCTGCTGGTGGATACGGACGTTTTCCCCTGCCCTGAGATTCGAATGGCTATAAACAGACCAAAATTAAATAATTTCGTTTAGACTCGTTGGCCCCGGGTTTTCCCAGATTTTGAGCTTGATTTTGAGGCAGTTAACAGCCACCCGAAGCATGGCAAACGTGACCGCTCGCCGCACTAGCTAAATGAAATAAAAGATTTCAAAGCGCGAGAATGGCCTTGACCGTACGTTTCACATATAATCTCATAAGAGCATTAATTCTTTCCGGATTTTTTTTAGTGCGTTCCAACAATGTCGTATTGATTTGCCCAAGCGGTACGCGAGGGGGGGGGATATGAATTAATGCTCGAATGCAGATTCGGTAAGAAAATCTTAACGACATAAACCCTCACAGTTAGGTTGGTCTACCTACAAAAAATTTCCAAGAAATGGTATTGTTGTCTTGGTTATGGTTCGTGAACTAATTTTTCTATTGGTCATTAATGAGTGTCGTACGATTTTCGTTAAAATTGCTGGCAAAATCGAAGCTTCGAGGTGCACGCTTGATTTACAATTTGAATATTAAGCGAAGTCGAGGCTCGCGAATTTGAACTGAATTTAGACCGTTGTAAGTCTATGTCAAATTCGAGGGTAGCAGGTTAGGTTTTGCGTCAATCTGTGTCAAAACTGGCGCAAAACCTACTAACCTCAAATTTGACATAGACTTACAGTGGCACCAACAACACACTTCAGTATTGCCAAACGTAAAACGAATCGCCGTTGCTAGGAATGTAATACATTTCCAAATAAAATTCGATAAATTATCATTGTTGTTTACTGGATTACGATCCCTACCCATTGTTTTTGTGATCATGGCTAGCTTATAATTGCATTTCTTAATGACAACCCAAAACATTGAGAGGAATTGTAAGGTAAACGGTTGCTTTTACAATTATGAACTAAGAGTACCTTATTTTTGCGCTTATTAGTTTCGCTTCAAATAACTTAAAATTTTTATAAGAATTCAGATAACAAAAGTAGAGCAAAACAAATTAAAGATAGGCAAAGTTGAGATAATCTCTGAAACACCCATAAAAATAATATGATAGGCAAAGTGTCGTACAGTCAAGTCTCGTTTACGAAAACGTTTCCATTAGTGGAGTGGTGTGACGGGTCGAATATCTTTTAATACATTTCAATTTGTTCATTAAACGCCCGGCAACTTTTCTGGCGTCTTGGTGCTTACTAGGTTGCCTATCTGCGATTTCTTACATTTTGAAATTGCAGTGCGTGCGCTTCTTCGGCGCATGTACATTCAATGCAATTTCCGGCTTCCATTTTGGAAAACGGGCATTTTCTAAATCCTCTTCCGAACTTCAAGTTGTTTTTTCGCGGCTCCGTTTTTTTGGTGACACTTGTTAAGTGGAATTATCCCGAAAAATGCACATAATCCAGTGCGTGATTGGATTCTAGTGTTAATTATGTTACACGCACCTCTCTGGGGAACCAAGAATGAATGATAGTTCGGAAGTAGAAAACTCCAGGCCGTTTAAAATTCGTAAGGTAGGCTTTGCTACTCTTTTTATGGCCAATGGGCTGACGTTTAGCTTTCATTTCAGGCCTTTTCTTTTGTTCTGTCACCGTCTATTTATTGGCATCCTTCGTCAATGAACGCTACTCGCCATTGATCTAGTCGCCGCTTCTGCATCCATCGTTGCCTCTTGTCTGCGAGCTCTCGAAGACGATGTCGCCCGTCTATCCACCACGTGGAGGAGACGAGATAGTTGCCGCAGAACCCGCTCCTGGTTCAAGGTTAAACGTTTCTTGTACGCGGCGTGATTGAATTTGTTCACGGCGATACCCCGAGCTTCAGCTGGTGACCGCCGTTTCACCTAGATGTGCTGATAACATTTCGTATCGTGCCTGCGCGCTTAAGCAATCTGCAGTTGCCTTACGCTATTAGATTGCCTTTGTAACGCTACTGTTAATGAATTGCAACACAACCTTCAGTTGCCTTACGCTATTAGATTGCTTTTGTATCGGTACTATTAATGAATTGCAACGCAACCTTCAGTTGCTTTATGCTAATAAATTTGCCTGTTCGATTGTGGAGCAACTTAGTTGCTTTACGCCGCTGAATAGCTGTTTTTACTGCCGCTGATAATAATTGTAAAAATAGCAAATGGGACTTATTTGGCACAACTCATTTTAAGAGCGCCCTGCTAGCGAAGACCTTGTAGCATTATCTTTCCCAATTATACGGGAGCTGCATTTAAGCGCACCAATTAGCGTATCTCTACTGTCAAAGCCTCCGCAGTACCGGGAACGGCGCGATTAAGCAATAGCTTATTACAGTAGCTTTGTCTTGTGCGCTTTACATAACGCACTCAATTTAGGGCCCTCTTCGCTGCCGGCTGTTTGCGCCCAGTAATTTAGACTCCCCTGTTGGCTGGCACGAGACCCGTGTGCTATTTCAATTCAAGCAGATTAGATCAAACGTAACTTCTCACCCCTGGACTCATCCTGAGCTTAAGGAGCCCAGTTTATCTGTTAACTGAAGGAACACTTTAGCGCGGTAGGACTTCACTGTTAGCTTTTCACTTGCACGAGATCGTAAGCTATGGCGATGCTTTAATTATAATTGTGATAAAGGTATACATTTATATTTTTATCGGAGGGAGATTTGAACAATCGTGGGCATTTATATGTGTTGTATTTTCATGTTGCAAACTTTTTGTCCGTTAAACGATATTAGGGAAAATTAAAGCTTCGGTACTTGATTGTATTTTTGATTTTTTTGGGGTTTATTTCTATACGTACTATATTTGTTACCGACTATTGCAGTAAGGTCAATAAGGTAAGTGGGATTATTTCTTTTTTTTTGCTGGCTTCTTTGAAATTGTTGGTGAGGTTGTGCCGCTATTTAGGACCAATAGTGTGTGCCTCTCTTTGTGCTTTGTACAATTTTAGGTTCTTGGCGCCCTGGCTGTTATTTGAATTTCATCGCGATTACGCTGAAGCTGGATCGAGATCCACGCCCCTCTTCGAGCTAGCCTAAGTACATCTTTATTAACGTCCTCCTCTTAAACCAGCATTAATTAACTCCTGGTAAGACTTAGCCTCAGCCACGTTATAGTACGTAATAGTAAGTATGTGTGCCAAAGTTGAAATCGATATTCTTACATTTGTAAGAATGGAGATAAATTTAAAAAATTCAACTTTAAGCTCTATAACTTCTTACTTAAGAGACTTTGTATTAAGGTATATTAGATTTAATCGTGTCATTATAGCCTAAGGAATCTATGCCTACTGCATGTCTCATTATTTTTGAAAGACCCTGTTTAGGTACGACTTACAAATGTAATTTTCTTGTAAGTTAATGGAGTAGTAAATATTACCACTAGGGGCATTAGTTACAAGACGAATTTGTGAAGGTAGCTTTATTGGGACTTACCACTGTGAATGCCGTCGGCTTGGCTTTTATTTGAATTCTTTATCCTCGCTAGAACCAAAGATCGAACTTGAAATCCTATTAATTTTTTTATTGACTTTTTCCCGAGCAATCATTTAGTTTTTAAACTATTTTGTATAGATACAGAAATCTGAAGTTACCTATTTGTTATTCTAAAGACGATAAGATATTTTCTAGTCTAACTGCTGGTCCAATCTCCTGCGTTAGAAATATTGAATAGATAACGTTTAACAAAACAAAACATGTTTACATTACAAAGAACTCAATTATACTTTGAATTAGAATATGATAGTTTAACTGTTAACTGTTTTTGTTACATCTGGAACGTTTCGCCCATCGAGAACAAGATTTTATAAATTAAAAATTAATTTGCGCGTTCTCCCTTGGCTTGCACCACGTTATGAACCGAAGCGCCGCGCCAATAGTGATCAGCGACGTCATCTCGAGAAGACGCAGGGACACCTCCGCTCACCTAAAGCAAGAATCCCCGCTCCAACAAACCGGCGTGAACCGCTAATTGGTCAGCCGAGGGTACAAAAGGAGAAATCGAGGTTATGGACCGGCAGAATTTTTCGATAATTTCTTGCGAACCTCTTCCAGACCTGATCCTGCTCAGAAGTGCTTCCGGGCTCTTCGAGAATTTTCCTAGAATTTTCCTAACCCGATCTCCTAGCCTAGTCTTACTCAGGAGGGTTTACGGACTTTTTGAGGGGACTCCTACCAGCCATTCTAGCACCTCGAAGCCAATAGGGTCAAATAAACCCTTCGGTACCGTTCCCCTAGCACCTGGACGCCAGAAGGATCAAATAGACTCTTTGGTACCGCTCCCCTAGCACCTGGACGCTAGGAGGGTCAAATAGACTCTTCGGTGCCGCTCCCCTAGCACCTGGACGCCAGGAGGGTCAAATAGACTCTTCGGTGCCGCTCCCCTAGCACCTGGACGCCAGGAGGGTAAAATGAACTCGTCGGTGCCGCTCCGAGCACCTAATTACCTAGATGATCATTATAAGCCCGACGACGACGGTGTCCAACGCCCGGTTATTAGGAGAGCTTAGCCGAATTCGCTGACAACGATTCCCAGCACATGGTGACCCGGAGGATTAAGCTGAGCTCGCCGGAGACGGTTCCATCTGCGAATTAAATTTCCCTGCACCCGGACAACGACGCAGGCGTAATTAAGCCCGTTAATTGCGTTCGGAGCGACTTGGAACCATCGAAGCCGAAAACGTACACTAGGAGGTCCCGCCTAACAAGCCAGAGGCCGGCGTCCATAGACACCCACGTTTGAATCGAGGGTAACCCGACGGGGATCATCGCCCACAAAAAACAACGGTTATTCTATCGAAATTCGTACCTGGATTCACAAATCAGCTGGCACAGGTAAAACCTGCTCGCCGTCCGCCAACAACACACCTGAAGGCCAGGATAAAACACGAGTTGCACCAGGTATCCATATGATGTAACTTGATATTGCCCGCGCTTTCAACAATTTAAAAGACAGAATTCAATGTTTACGTTCCGCCATTAAGCCGATTTCGCTAAACTGTTATTTTATCTGTACAGGCCCAGCGAACTATCCACTGGACATCAGACATACTCCGTGTATAGGCCCAAAAGAAGCCGACAGGGCCCGACTCCCAGCGAGCGAGACGTTCCGTTAAAAGAGTTACATTAATTTTACAAACGTTATTACATTTTTGTTTATTTGTCTGATTGAATACAATTTAATTTGAAATGTATTTAGCTAGTAATATTATACAATGATGAAGCTTATTCTGCGTTTTCTTTCCTGAGTTACTAGTTGAGTTTATTATTGGTATCTTGGCATTCTGAAGCTATCTGGGAAGCCAGTATCAGACTGGTAATTGTAGCGAACAGGTTAAACAATTAAATTAAATTAAACTAGCCCGTCAGGTTAGAAATCTTTCGAGAAAATTGAAACTGAAGAAAACAAATCTTGAAATTTAGCAAGCTAAAAGATATCTTGTTTATTAAGTAGTTAACTTTCACTGTACCAAATCTTGTATGAAATTAATATTTAATCTTCTTCTTGTTCTTCTCCCATCCTCTTATACCGTAATACGGTGTCTAGGTTTCACTTACTTTAAATTTTAACACTTTTTACTTTTACTCTACACTCTTATTTTTACATATTCTGCACCACTAACTCCTAACTCTTGCACAGAATTTCTTTCACTTCTTTCTATCGCCCGCTAGTTCCTTTGCTTCTTTCCAGTTTATTACTCTGTCTTTTAATATCTCCGCCATTCTTTTATTCCATGATGTGATTGGTCTTCCCCTAGGTCTTCCTCCCTCCGGCTTGGCTTCCCATACTCTCCTTAGTATGTTCTCGCTGTTTGTTCTGAATAGGTGTCCGAGCCATCTCAACTGGTTTGCTTCAATTTTCTGTAGTATCGTATTCAGTGTCCATGTCTCGCTGCTGTATGTTAGGGTTGGGATAAATATTGCATTATACACTCTAATTTATGCGTTTTTTGATATCTCTTTTTTGGTAATTATTGCTTTATTTATGGCGAAATATACCTTCATTGCTGTTTGTATTCTGTTGTTGATTTCTTGTTCCTGTTTTCCATCCCTACTCACCGTTGTTCCCAGGTACTTAAATTCTTCCACTGCTTCAGTTCTTCATTGTGTATAGTAATGCGAATGTGTCTCGGTTTTCTTGCTACCATTATCACTACTGTTTTTTCTGTATTTATTTTCATGTTTCTTTCAGCAATTCCTTGATTCAAGCACTCTACTGCTCTCTGTAGCTTTCTTTCTGAGTTTGCTAATATGGCTATATCATCGGCAAACATAAATTCTGAAACTCGTACCCTTTCCATGTTTTTAAACCCTATCTGGTATCCTTCTATTTTTCTTTCTATTTCTCTTGTTATATCATCCACCAGGGTGATGAATAGAAGAAGGCTCAGTATTCCTCCTTGTCTCACTCCTTCGTGAGTTATGAATATTGTTGAACTTTCACTTCCGGCTCTTACATAATTTCTTGTCTTTTTGTACAAGCCCCTGATAGCTCCTATTAGTCTGCCTCTCACTCCGTACTTTTTTAGCGCTTCCCATACTTGTTCGCTTGGTACCGCGTCGAATGCTTTAACCAAGTCCACAAAGCATACATAGAGCTCTTTATCATATGTTATGGTTTTCTCTATTTGCTTAAGTCCGAATATTGCATCCTGCGGACTTCTTCCTTTCCTGAATCCGTTTTGGGACTCTTTTAACTTTGGCTCTATAATTTTTCTCACTTTCTGCTCTAATATTCTTTCATAGATTTTTTCCGGCACGCTGAGGAGCGAGATCCCTCTATAATTTTCGCATCTCCTACTGTCTCCCTTCTTAAATATCGGATGAATAATTGCCACTTCCCAGTCTTTGGGAATTTTATTTTTCTTCCAAGTTTGTTGTATTATCCTGTACAGGTGGTACATCCCAGCCTCTCCCATGTATTTCAACATTTCGGGTTTTATTTTGTCGTGCCCCGCTGCTTTGTACATTTTTATTCCTTGCACTGCATCTTCCACTTCCTTCAATCTTATTTCTTCTTGGTGTTCTCCTTCCTCTCGCTCTATTTGTTCCCATTTTTGGTCTTCCTCCTTTGGTTTTTGTGCAGTTTGTTTTGGTGTACCTCCCAGCAGTTCCTGAAAGTTATCTTTCCATCTTTCTATTATGTGTTTCCGTTGGTGATTATCTTGCCCGCTTTGTCCTTGATATAGTGTAGCGGGTTCCTTCTGCCTTGCCTTAATCCTTTAATTATTTTGTAGAATAATTTCTGGTTTTCCCTCAAGTTTTTCTCGGTATCTATTCCAAAACGTTCCCATTCCAGTGATTTTGCTTGAGCTACTAATAATTTTGTTATCTTTCTTTGTTCTTTATATCTTTCATAATCTTCTATTTTGTTGCTCTTTAGGTATTTGTTCCAAAGCAGTTTCTTTTTTAATATTTTCGTTCCACCAGCTGGTTTGTTTTTGATTTTTTCGTCTGGTTGTTCCGCACACTTTCTCTGCTGCCTTGAGAATTATTTCTTTGAAGTCTGCCCAATCTTTTTCTATTTCTATTTCTTGGTTGTCTCTCATTGTTATGCTTAATCGTTGGACTTCATCCCTAAATCTGTTTTGTAACTCCTTTCTTCTTAATTTCTCTGTGTTTATTTCTCTTCTAGGTTTTTGTTCCTCAATGTTAATTTTCTCATTTTCTTCTTGTCTTTTCATTTCAGCCACCAGCAGGAAGTGGTCACTTCCTATTTCCTTTGCTCTTCTCACTCTCACATCTTTAACCTTCCATTTATTGCTAACCTGTCCCAGAAAATAATCAATAATTGATTTTTTGTTTTTCATTGGTTCTCTTCTCGTGAATTTGTGTATTTCTTTGTGTTTGTAAAACGTTTTTGCCACTATCATCTCGTTATCGATACAAAACTCGATTAGCCTCTGTACATTTCCATTTTTGACATTTTCTCCAAATGGGCCTATCACATTTTTATATTTCTGTGCGTTATTCCCCACTCTGCTATTTAGGTCTCCCAAAACTACAACTTCATTTCTGCTATTCTCAATTTCTTTTTCTAACATCTCCCAGAACCTGTTTTTATCTTCTAACTTATCACTTTCACCTGGTCCATACGCAATTATTACTGTCACCATATGGTTTGTTGTGACTTTAATTTCCAGTGTCATTATTCTTTCTGAGCAGAATTCCCATTTTACAATATTTTTCGAGTTGTTTTTATTTATTATGCACCCTACTCCTTCTGCTGCTTTTTTGTTTATGCTAACGCCGCTATAAAACAGGAGGTTTTCTTCATCTATTTTTTCTATTCCTTTCCCTTTTTTCTTCGTTTTCGTTATCCCGATTAATTCTAAATCTGATTTTGCAAATTCTTGTCCTAGTTCTTTTTCTTTCCCTCTTATTCCTCTTACATTCCATGTTCCAATTTTCCATATGGGACTTTTGCTTCCCCTATTTAATCCTCTCTTCCTGTTTGCTTGGATTTTAAGTTTTCTTATTTTTATTATATAACTATTTGGCTCTTTCCTACTTGCTTCCGTTTCTTGTAGATCCAAAAGTTCTTCTTTCGTGTACGTCGTTCTTTTATTCTATACTTAATATTTTCGTTCCACCAGCTGGTTTGTTTTTGATTTTTTCGTCTGGTTGTTCCGCACACTTTCTCTGCTGCCTTGAGAATTATTTCTTTGAAGTCTGCCCAATCTTTTTCTATTTCTATTTCTTGGTTGTCTCTCATTGTTATGCTTAATCGTTGGACTTCATCCCTAAATCTGTCTTGTAACTCCTTTCTTCTTAATTTCTCTGTGTTTATTTCTCTTCTAGGTTTTTGTTCCTCAATGTTAATTTTCTCATTTTCTTCTTGTCTTTTCATTTCAGCCACCAGCAGGAAGTGGTCATTTCCTATTTCCTTTGCTCTTCCCACTCTCACATCTTTATAATCTTCCATTTATTGCTAACCTTGTTAAGCCATTTTGCCGTCTGTAGCCATTTAATTACATTTCACGCCTTTAGGGCAGATTGTTTCTTTTCAAAACCAATTTTCAACTTTTTAGTCACGCGCGATCTCATTCCCCGCGCATTTGGTTCCGTCCACCCTGTATGTAGACGCTCTTGGATCTTTTAGAACACCCTTTGTAGCTATTCTTGCAAGTAGTCGCTCGTGTGCCGCCTCGCGACAGCAGTTTTCGTGATAGCTAAAATTTACGAATCCTATAAGAGCAAACGGTAAAGCATCTATCCATCTCTGTCGCCCCCAGACGCTTGGCGCCAACAAGCGCAATCCCTGGTTTGCTATTGGCCGTTGTAGTCACCCGTTTGGCGGTTAAAATCCGCAGCTGCAGTGTTTTTAACGGTCGTTTGGGTCATTCGGTCTCGGGTTGTCGAAGAAGTCAGTCGTTGCAGAGTAATTCCAAGGCGGCCGGCGTCTCGCCTTGTGCGGGGCGCCGTCCCTTCCTTTTGTGTCGTTATAGCGGCGTGTCTTTTGTCCATTTGTGCTGTTACAGTGTTTTCCCGAATCCATTAAATTATATTTGTACTTTTGTACCGTTGCCGAGAAGGCTATCTTCGTATCAAGTGCTCCCGCGGTCAGGCAGTTTGCAGAGACTTCAGTTTCGGCCGCGAGAAAGTTGTAGGTGTTATTTGACCCGATTGTTGACGGACGCTTTCGAGTACCGTGTGCCTTGTCGGCGTCTTTACCACAGCCATAGTGGGATTATAACGAGAGCGTGCTTTGTTTACCGTCTTCGTGCAAGTCCTCGCCGCCCCTTTGGGCCGCATATCGTGTCCTGAGAGGGATTCCTTGGTAGTGTCGTTTGCACCTGCAGCCGTGAGCTTTGCGACCTTCCCTACGCTGTGAGACGAGCCTATCGCAGTACCGAAGTGTAGAGCCAGGTGAAACTAAATACAGGTCAGATCATTCAGTGTGTATTTTAGGTAGTTACCGCTTTATCGTCACCATTTAAATGTTACCGACTTATTTAACAATTTACATTGTAGCGCAATATATCAGGCGATGTTAGAATATTTGTGTAGATTTAATTAGATGATTTTCGATACCAATTTCCTATTAATGTAACAGTAACGTACCGATTCAAATTCTCGTTTATGCAGTTGCTTTAGTACAGTTAAGATGCACCAATTCAATCACTAATCCGGGTGCTAATTAAGCATTTCATTTAAGACTTTTTGTTAACGTATTATTACTGCTCAGTGTCGCTTGATTTACAGTTTTGTGCGTGACGTTTAGTTACGAAAACCTTTGTTTGCGATTTGAATATTAATGTGTGCTGTGAAAGCCCTTTTTACGTATTTAATAATGTTTGCTGTGAAAGCCCTTTTTACGTACTTAATAATATTTGTTGTGGAAACCCTTTTTTTACCTTTTGTTTACCAAGTATGTTTATGTGTGCGCAGACCAATATACCGGTTTGTCTAAATTGCCTGTTGTTTTCTTTGTGCCAATTGCATGCTAATTTTCAGGGTTATGATATACTTTGTGCAGATGAATGTAAGGTGGAACCTGGAAAGCAGTTTAGAGCCATCAAAGGTAAGTCGGTACACTCGTCGCTACGGCTTGGGAGTCGTCGGCTTTCTCGAAATAGTTATTTGTGTTCTGCTCGCCTCGTCTAACCGTCCAGGTCCGGTTTTACGGGAATGTTGTGAGACAGGCCTGGTGGCGCCCTCATTATCTTACCGTTAGTTACTGACCCTCTGGCCGTTACCCTCAGATCATCTCGTGAAAGGACCCGCCCATCTCCACTGAAAGTCTAGCTCGGCCTAACTTGTTGCGGCGTGGGTGGCGGCCTAGGAGAACTTTCGTCCCGATTTCGTCAGTTACGGCCCGCGCCGGCCGTTTCGTTATTGTATGAGCCGGTGCGGTGTCGTAAAGTCAGTTTAAGACCGTAACAACCTGTCCCAGAAAATAATCAATAATTGATTTTTTGTTTTTCATTGGTTTTCTTCTCGTGAATTTGTGTATTTCTTTGTATTTGTAAAACGTTTTTGCCACTATCATCTCGTTATCGATACAAAACTCGATTAGCCTCTGTACATTTCCATTTTTGACATTTTCTCCAAATGGGCCTATCACATTTTTATATTTCTGTGCGTTATTCCCCACTCTGCTATTTAGGTCTCCCAAAACTACAACTTCATTTCTGCTATTCTCAATTTCTTTTTCTAACATCTCCCAGAACCTGTTTTTATCTTCTAACTTATCACTTTCACCTGGTCCATACGTAATTATTACTGTCACCATATGGTTTGTTGTGACTTTAATTTCCAGTGTCATTATTCTTTCTGAGCAGAATTCCCATTTTACAATATTTTTCGAGTTGTTTTTATTTATTATGCACCCTACTCCTTCCGCTGCTTTTTTGTTTATGCTAACGCCGCTATAAAACAGGAGGTTTTCTTCATCTATTTTTTCTATTCCTTTCCCTTTTTCTTCGTTTTCGTTATCCCCATTAATTCTAAATCTGATTTTGCAAATTCTTGTCCTAGTTCTTTTTCTTTCCCTCTTATTCCTCTTACATTCCATGTTCCAATTTTCCATATGGGACTTTTGCTTCCCCTATTTATCCCTCTCTTCCTGTTTGCTTGGATTTTAAGTTTTCTTATTTTTATTATATAACTATTTGGCTCTTTCCTACTTGCTTTCGTTTCTTGTAGATCCAAAAGTTCTTCTTTCGTGTACGTCGTTCTTTTATTCTTTTTCTGTGCGGTTCTGTTTTTCTTTGATATCTTTTTTTCCAGCTTCCTTAGTTCTTGATAGAGCACCTTTCTTTCCCTGTCAATTTTTTCATTTCTTTGCCTTACTTCTTTTTTCAGTTCCTTTAGTTCATCTAAGTACCTCTGTAGTTCAGCTATCGGTTCTTTTATCACCTGTAGCTCCTCTCGTAGTGTTTGTCTTAAACCCTTGATCTCTTCTAAGAACTCATCTTTTATCCTTAGATACCCCAAAACTCTCCTCTGCGTTACGCCACTGGTATGTCTTCTCGTTCGGCCCGTAGCGCTCGATGCACCAATCCTGTGCCAGTATTTTCGCTGTGCGTGCGGCTCTTGTTGGGCTTCTCGTGATCGAATTTCTGCCTTACGTTCACCCTTAACCTAGCAAAACAAAACTTTAAATTTGCCTTTAGTTTCGCTTACGTGTACTTTGGGATTCTTTATTTCCACTACTCTTGTTCTTACTATCATTAACTCCCAGTTTATTCACTCTCACTAAACGATTACCACTTTACACTTGTAAATTAACTTTCAAGTTGCGATGTGTGATAGGGCCTCCTACAACGGTTACACTTCGACACAAAAACACAAAATATTTAATCATTTAGCATAAATGTTACGCAACAGCATGATGCTAACACAAAATCAAATAGAAATGATACAACTTTGAAAAAACTAAAATGTAGAAATCCGTGACAGCTTGCTGTAGGTAAAAAATTATGTTCGTGGACTATGTGCCACCTAATAATAAATTATCTGCTAGATAACTTACCTTTAGTTGCCTCTCATTACTCCGGCTAGCATTAAAGTTGTTTGCAAATGGGTAAAAGAAATGTGGGATTTTATTCTTAACTTCACTTCTCATATATGCTTATATTTACAGGAAAATAAACAAAGATTGGGCGCCGAACAATTTAATTCTTGTTAATTACAACTTTCTGTGTTATGGTATCTGTTTCTTTAAGAAATATTTATTCTAATTTAATATCATCAAAGGAATTTATATATAGTAGTTCAGGAAAATTAGTCAGCTAATTATTTTCTTATATTAATATTGTTGACGTTTCGTCAGCTCAGCTGACTTCCTCAGAAGATACACAACACTTTGAAATACAATATAGGTACTTATGTAATGTCGATTGCAATTTTGATAGAGTGAGTTTGTACAATGTTCTAGGTTAATAATTCTTACAATATAGTTTGAAAAGAATATTTAAAAATGATTTCGTAGATGTCAGATGTCAAAATTTGAAAAAAAAAATATTCAAATTTTGAAATCTGACATCTACGAAATCATTTTTAAATATTCTTTTCAAACTATATTGTAAGAATTATTAACCTAGAACATTGTACAAACTCACTATATCAAAATTGCAATCGACATTACATAAGTACCTATATTGTATTTCAAAGTGTTGTGTATCTTCTGAGGAAGTCAGCTGAGCTGACGAAACGTCAACAATATTAATATAAGAAAATAATTAGCTGACTAATTTTCCTGAACTACTATATATATACCTAACAAACAGCTGTTATTAACAAATATAATTTTAAAGGAATTTATGTTATCAACTTTGAGAACTGAAATAATAATTTTATTAATATGACTTGATTCTTGGTATATAACCACTATTAAAAGGTTTGTTTTTTTATAAATTAATTTAGTTTTATTTAGGTTTATTTAGGTATGGTTGTAATTTTAGAGCTCCATAAATTATACATATATTGTCCAACACAATGGTCAATTAATTATCTGTTTATTCAGGTGTGCTGGTTCAATGTATTTACCTTCCCTGATAATGCCTTTATAAACTTTTATATTTACTAAATTATAACTTCTTTCAATTCTCATTATATTTTTATTATGAGTTATTTTATACAGGTTAAGCCTGGTTAAAAGGTTCTTATTTTTTTTATGTCCTACCAGTACATTAATTAAAATTAATGACTCTATTTTAAGGTATCTTAGATACAAAATAACGCTCCAGGGCAATTATTTTCTTCATAAGAACACTAGGGTTATTATGAAAAATTACCAGTATTTGTTTCCATGGATACAACCTTTATTTCAAAAATTATGCACCACTGTCACAATGAAAATTAATGACAGCTCATCTAATGTCACAAATCTAACTTAGATCAGCTAACTAGATCAATCTTAAATACCATAGCATAGTAATTATATGAATTGAATATGAATATGAATTAGGTAAGAAAATTGGTAGGACATAAAACCTTGAAGGCACCACAGGCATTATGAGCTAAGAGCCCGCGATTGTTGTACACACCTCGAGCCAAAGCCCTCGGTTAGTACACTAACAATCTTGGGCTCTTATTTTACTCATAATGCCCCTTGGTACCTTATAGTTATTAAGGTACTAAGGGCATTATGAGTAAAATAAGAGCCCAAGATTGTTAGTGTACTAACCGAGGGCCTTTGGCCCGAGGCACAGTGGTTCAAAATCAAAAAAAGTCGATCGAAAGTCAAAATTTTCATTGTTTTATATGATGCTAAACATAACACATAATTGTTCTTCTAGTATCCGGCCAACTTCTGAAATACATAATTCCAAAATTAAGTTACGTAGAAAGACAATATTAGTCCCGAAACGTGCGATGAAACACATACATTTCGAACAAAAAAATTTTTTTTTAAATGCGGCCTCTTCTCTGAGCTGTACAGACGTCCTCTTGCAAAATGTTTAAGAAAAATGAATATATTGAGAACGCTTGAACCTTTAGCTATCACCTGAGTGCATTATTTTTCTAAAAAAAATTACCCGTTTTTAAATTCGCTGGTACTTAATGGACCCTCCATATTCGAGTAAATTTCGCACTATTTATATTCTACGAAACAGAGGACAAAAGAGGACAAAATAATTCGTAGTTCACATTATTGTTTAGGATCTTAGGTAAACAAAAACACCTCATTGGTTTGCTTCGGTTTGCCCCTGCACCCCTTACGACATGTAATGGGGCGGACGGTGCCGGTGTTCGTAGACCATTTTACCGCGGTGCAGCATTGCTGCTGTCTTAACGTGCATCATTTTCGCTTGCTGCTTGCAATTTTAGTGGCTGTTTTGATGTGATTTAATATTGTGTGTTGTTGTATAACTTTACTTTGTGTGTTTTGTGTATATTCTAACAATGGCGGTTCGTCCAGTTGTACGTTTCTCATTACACGAAGAGTTTATAGAAAATATCGAATTATCCATCGAAGTTCGAAAAAATTGTGTTATAGAGTATCTAAAAGATCTTTTTCATACAAACGTAAATGAGGTTGCTACAAAGGCACTTATAGTTTTCACTAGAACACATTTTTTCGCGCCATATATTAAAAATTGGAAGAATGTAAAACGAAATAATGAACGAATTATACAGAAATTTGGCAAGTGGCTTGACGAACAAATAAAATTCCAGGATATTGTTCTTCGTTGTGTACCTGCTCCTATAAATTATCCGAAGAGGCACAAGAAGCAAAAAATAAAGATTTGCGGCGATATAAGGAACACCACACCAGGAATATTAGTGTCCTGAACATAAATGCAGATGTTTTCCACCAATTAATATTAAGTTCAGATCCCAAATCAAGTTCTTTTTTACAGGGCAACTAAAAACAGAAGATTACTGATGTTGATGTCCTCCAATTGATTAATATTTCTGAAGAAAACAATTATGATTTCGCATTATATCGTATTCTACGCTATTAGGTATTATTATATCATTTTACAATCTCAATATTTTAATTAATTTGTATTTCTATAGCTTAATGTTTTTGTAATTAAATTTAAAAATTGTGCAATTGTTTTCATTTTTAGATAATAATAAAACATTTCAAATAATTTCTAAGTTGGAAAATCGCGAAAAACAAAGTTATTGTCATTTTATTATTATTATTATTATCAATGCATTGATTTTTTTATTTCTACATAATATTCAAACATATAAACCCCTTAAAAGAATTGCTTTTGCAAAATCGCAAAAAAATATTTTATTATTGTGATTATTATTATTATTTTTGTTATTTTTTTAATATTATTATTATCAAAGCATTAGTCTGTATTTGTAGTCTTACACCACAATATTTTAATTGAAAAATGCAATTCATTCACGAGATATGAATTTCGATCGACTTTTTTTGATTTTGAACCACTGTGCGAGGTGTGTACAACAATCGCGGGCTCTTAGCTCATAATGCCTGTGGTGCCTTCAAGGTTTTATGTCCTACCAATTTTCTTACCTAATTCATATTCATATTCAATTCATATAATTACTATGATATAGTATTTAAGATTGATCTAGTTCGCTCATCTAAGTTTGATTTGTGACATTAGCTGAGCTGTCATTAATTTTCATTGTGACAGTGGTGCATATCCATGGAAACAAATACTGTTAACTTTTCATAATAACTCTAGGGGTCTTATGAAGAAAATAATTTCCCTGGAGCGTTATTTTGTATCTAAGATACTTTAAAATAGAGTCATTAATTTCAATTAATGTACTGGTAGGACATAAATAACTATAAGGACTCTTATTCTGACAGGTGCCCAACTACATTGATACTATTACAATTTTAAATATCTTGTGGGTTGTATGTTCTAATTAATTTCCTTTGTGACTGTTATTAACTCTAATTGGGTCAAATCACCCGAGTGGGTACTCATCCTTGCTTTCTTAAGGAAAGCCTCTCTTCAATTCACATATTATCCATTCACAAAACTCGTAAACTGTCAATGTCTAATTTTTTAAATATTTGCTGGTGTGCATGGAAATTACAGTTTTTTTGGGAATGTACTTCGAATCTGGTGATTTCTAGTAATATTACAGGTAGGTTATGTTACATGTGTCAAAAGTTAAGCAAAGTTTTTTCTTGTAATAATTAACTATAGCTTTTTTTCCTTTCTAATAATAAAACTCCCTTTCGTTTCTGTTCCATTGCGATTGAGGTGTATTCACAAACATTAAAGAATTGTGGAGATTATTTTTTTACAAGAAAGTGTGATATGTCAAGATTTTAAATTCCAAATATTCAGTGCTGCCAAAATCAGCAAGCAGAAGTTCCAAACCAGAATTTAAACGAGGTACCAACTTGACAGCGTTTTGACAGTTCACGAGTTTTGTGAATGGATAGTGTATTACATAGTTAATACACCGACCTCACTGAATTTCACTCCTTTTTAAGTTGCACTATTCTAGATTCGGTTGGAAACAGCTTATATTCCCTCTCTCTCTGCTAATGTACTCATCCGGTTGTTTGCTTCTAATTAAGCACTGGCTTTCTATCCTAGTCACTGGATATTGGTTCTCAGATTAAGCTACTTCTGCAACAAGTCCCATTAATGTTACTATATGGCCTATCCCAGACTGACGGCTAAATTATACAAAGCTCTGTTATATTTTGCTCTGATTATCAATTTAGTACATACCAGCTCAAATTCAGCTGCGTTCTTTTATTATTTAATATCCTGTCGAGGTCATTAACGTGTAATATATGAAAATAGAGTTTTTCTACTCATGACATTGAAATCAGTCATTTTGACATTGAGTCCGGTGGTTGAAGTTGCATTTCAACCACTAGAGATTGAAATGCTCGGACTACCGGGATTTCAAACTGTTTGACATTCAATTGATGACAAGAGAAATGTCACTTTATGTTTAATTTTTTCTAAAGTGCATTAATTTGTTAAAATGAGTGAAAATTCGTAGAAAAAATAGTATATGTAACTCGTGGCTGATAAAATTTCAACATCTCGAGTTACTTTTTTCAACTCGCTTCGCTCGTTGAAAAAAACCACTCTCAACGTTGAAATTTTATTTCAACCACTCTCAACGTTGAAATTTTATTTCAACCACTTGTCCCATAATATACTATTTTGAATTATTAATAATGTAAATACTTACAGAAAAGCCAGAGAATTATCTTTAGCACTTCCTTTTTTGGAAAACACAATTTCTTTTATAAATAAGCTCCTTTTCTCTTTTGTTTTCAGAGAGAGAGCTGACCCCCTTGTTCTATAAACTATTAATGGTGAAATACTTTCAATACTCGCAAGTGTTCGTTGGGTAGCCTAAACAATAGGAATAGCATTAAAAGCTCTTTAGTGATATATTTATGTAGTATGTACTCTATCATGCTACAACTGCATGCTGCATCTGCAATCTAGTAGCTTGGTGGCGGGAGAAATAGGTTACGATATATTTGATATAGTTTAATTATAATAGAAAATCGAATGAAACAAAACAGAAATTACAATTTACGTTTTTCGTAATATGCTGAAGCAGGGACGTGTGATCTGCACTGTAGACTGTAGCAAGCAGCACACTGCTGCCCCCTCCATGTCGACTCCCTACTACCAAGGGCTGGACCCAAAGTCTTCAAGAATGGGAAGGCGTAAACATTCTTTTTATTCTTACTTAACTTTAAAACATGCGTTACCGTACTAAAAATTTACACCAAAGGCTAAGTTTTTATTATCAATATAGAATATCACATAATTTATAATTAAAAGAATGTTTATTTTATATTAATTACTATATGTTAGAAACCGGGCATCTTGCTTGTTGCATAAGCAAAAAGTAAGATATAATGGTTTTGCATTAAGCCGGTTTCAAAAACATCATGAATATCCCCATGTATGATTATAAGTGACAATCCAGTTTGAAGGTCGTCGGAAAACTGTGTGTGGTATGAAGTAGTGCATGGAAGTTCGGTAATAAACGAGTATTTTAAACCAGGAATCATAAGTGTCATCAAACAAAATAGAATAAGATGGTTGGGACATAGTCAAAATGGAAGGTAACAGAGGTGCTAGGAGACTATTACAGAAACCGGAAAGGTAGACCCAGAAATAAATGGCTGGTGTAGAGGAAGCTCTTGTGAACCTTTGTGTTGCAGACTAGATAAATTTAGCAAAGGGCAGAAACGGGTGGAAGTAATAAAAAAATTCATAGGCCTTAATAGCCTTTCGTGCTGCTAGATAGATAGATGATTATATGCAAGCATATTTAATTCTGAATTCTAGGCTCCCACATAACTTCTTATACTAAGATTTTTCTCCACTATGCGTCTTTACATGTTTAGCTAAAGTGGATTTTGTTGCTGCTTTATATTCGCAAATATAACATGAATAGGGTTTTCCTTTTGTACGGCTCCTCATATGTATCACTAAATCACCTTTTTGTGCTGTTTTATGCTCGCAAATTGAACATGAATAAGGTTTTTCTCATGTATGGGTCCTCATATGTCTAACTAAATCACTTTTTTTGCTGCTTTTATTCGCAAATAGAATATGCATAAGGTTTTTCTCCTGTATCCGTTTTCATATGTGTAACTAATTGAATTTTCTGTGCTGCTTTATATTTGCAAACAGAACATCCATAAGGTTTTTCTCATGTATGCCTTTTGATATACTTAACTAGATCACATTTTTGTGCTACTTTATATTCGCAAATAGAACAGGCATAACGTCTTTCTCCTTTATGCGTCTTCATATGATTAACTAGATCACTTCTTTGTGCTGCTTTATATTCACAAATAGAACATTCATAAGGTTTTTCTCCTGTATGCCTCTCCATATGTGTAACTAATTGAATTTTCTATGCTGCTTTACATTTTTAAACAGAAGATGCATAAGGTTTTTCTCCTGTATGTGTTTTCATATGTTTAACTACATGAACTTTTTGTGCTGCTTTATATTCGCAAACAGAACATGCATAAGGTTTTTCTCCTGTATGCCTCTTGATATGCTTAACTAGTTCACATTTTTGTGCTGCTTTATATTCACAAACAGAACACCCATAAGGTTTTTCTCCTGTATGCCTCTTGATATGCTTGACTAGATCACATTTTTGTGAGGCTTTATATTCACAAATAGAACATGAATAAGGTTTTTCTCCTGTATGCATATTCATATGTTTAACTAAATTATTTTTCCGTGCTGATGTATATTGGCAAATAAAACACGAATAAGGTTTTTCTCCTGTATGCCTCTTCATATGTGTAACTAATTGAATTTTCTGTACTGCTTTATATTCGCAAACAGAACACGCATAAGGCTTTTCTCCTGTATGTGTTTTCATATGTTTAACTACATGAACTTTTTGTGCTGCTTTATATTCGCAAACAGAACACGCATAAGGTTTTTCTCCTGTATGCCTCTTGATATGATTGACTAGATAACATTTTTGTGAGGCTTTATATTCACAAATAGAACACGAATAAGGTTTTTCTCCTGTATGCCTCTTGATATGCTTAACTAGATCACTTCTTTGTGCTGCTTTATATTCGCACATAGAACATGCATAAGGTTTTTCTCCATTATGCGTTTTCATATGTGTAACTAATTGAATTTTCTGTGCTGCTTTATATTTGCAAACAGAACATGCGTAAGGTTTTTCTCCTGTATGCCTCTTCTTGATATGCTTAACTAGATCACATTTTTGCACTGCTTTATATTCACAAATAGAACATGCATAAGGTTTTTCTTCTGTATGCGTCTTCATATGCATAACTAAATTATTTTTCCATGCTGATTTATATTGGCAAATACAACACGAATGCGGCTTTTCTAATGTATGTGTCTTCATAGGGTTCACTAAATCACCTAGAAGAAGAATGAGGTTTTTTTCTATTGGTTTACAAATGCTTAAAAACTTACATTTCCCTGCAGTTTTATCTTCACAAATGGAAGATGTGTAAAATTGTTCAGTATGAGCTTTAATATGTTCCAAGAAATTACTCTCGTCTTTTGCTTCGTAGTCACAAACCGTGCAAAGTAACTGTTCTTCTACGTGACTTCCATTTGCTGCACATGAATCAAGTAGTTCATCCTTTATCTCAACTTCCTCCTGTTTAATATCTAATCCGTAAGAAGCCGTGTTCTCTATATTATCTTCATTGATTTCCTGCCAAGCATGTAAGTTTGCGACTAGTTTGCTTTCACTTCTTGTTAGTGGTTCATGTATAATGCTGGTTATTCCATTAGGCAAATTACATTCAACTAATTCATGTTCTATGTCCATTATTTTGAAAAATCCCGATGGAATAAATGCAATATCTGAAAATAAAGCATACAATGAAAGTTAGTAAACAGGGTTATGTTATGTTTATTTAAAAAATATTGACAAGCTCTCTATTCTGAGTCTAATATTCTTACTTACAGGGAATAACATGAAATTCGAAGAAATAACTTGTTCAGAGAATGGGCTAACAGTAAATATAACATTGAATTAGTACACAAATTACCATCAACCGCCATTACCATCTGGCAAAATCGGATAGGTCAAATGGAATACAACAAAACTACAGTAGTATACAGTGTGTCCCCTTACAAGTATAAATACATACTTTCTAACGCTGGCGCTTGTTCTATAGTTACCAAGAATGAAAAGGATGGAAGAATAGTTACATCAAAAATAGGGCTATTTGGTGATCGACGAATACACTACCGCTAGTTCTGTTTTTTTGCACACATTCCACCTGATTAAAACCTTTACTTAGTCGTGTAAACCCAACACTATTTGTCAGTTTAGCTGTTGCAGCATTTTCGTTTTAAAATCATATATTATAAAACCATGAAGTACTTACTCCATGTATAAAACCTATAAATATTCACTTTATATTTAACGAGTTTAAATTCAGATGCAACACTAAGAAAAAAGATTAAGAAGTGTGATATTTCTAACTGATGGGACCGACAAAAATAATCAAGATGGTTTCCTGGTCTCGAAATTACATGAACGGACTCCTGATTTTAATTAAATTCTTGCTGTCCACGCAATTGATGCTGTTGCTATGCGATAATAGTCGAATTTATTCCGCGTCATAAAATAAAACACTCCTACCCACGCCACGACCGGAAGTGACGCGTTAAGCGACGGCAATTGATGCACAATCACAAACTAACACTTTTATGTGGCAATCTGACCTTTTGATGGCTTTTGCGATTAATGTAGGGCTACCTGCTCCGATGCTCTAAAAAAGCCGTTATTGCCGGCAAGCAGTTACCAAGACACAAATTTACTCTCCAACCTACCTGATGATCGGCTGCCACTTTCGAAGACCTTCCGAATCGCCTTCACTGAAGCTGGGCGCCTTAATATTGGGCTCCGCTGCACCACTCGTACGGTGATTACTTATACACTTGGTGTAAATTTAAATGATTGCATTTACTGGACATCCTTATAATAAATATATATTTTGTTGATTCCCAGGCAGCACGCAATATTTATATATTAATTTGAATCTTTGGCCGACCTCCGCACTGGGGACAACTTGCTCGTCGATCCTGCTGCATAAAAGCGCGAATTTGCACCAAACTGTTACGTTACTGTGTGCTTCAGTTCTAATGAACTTCCACTAAACCGCGCGGAAACTTACTTTAATTAACTTATACGTCTTAACCTAGATTTGACAATAAAAAATTCAGTCCAGTTTCACACTAGCAGGTTAATTGTTAAATAACTCAGGTGGAACGACTCGGCTCGTTACATAGTCTCTGGGTACAATACTATAGCAATACATACCTCAGAGCCTGTAGTTAATTACTCGGTTATAAATAATAATTTACAACATTTTCATATGTCAAAGAAATAGATAGCCATGTCACTTTATAATTTAAAAACACCCACAATGTCTCACTGCTCGAATGATGGCAGCAAAATACTAACTTTACATCATGTCATAAGCATTATCGACAAGTTAATTGATGATGAACACGACGACTTATCTTTATCGTTCATTTATGTGAACAATTAAAAGTACGTACCACGACTAGCAAATACACTGTTTACATGGATATGTATGTATCTTTTAGAAATCAGGATTCAGGTTGTCCTATCTTTCCACATTTCGAAGCCATAAGAACTGTCTGTAATTAGTTTTTTAAGTGATTCTGGTTTGGAAGAGGTACAGGCGTTTCAAAGATAGGCTTGAGGTTTTCAAATTTTTAAATGACAATGATAAATTTGTAGTGCTACTAAATTCATATTTAACACCACGGCGATTGATTATCAATGAGAAAATATGCTTTTAAAAAAAGAAATCGAAATTACGGTCTCTTGCATTGAGACTTTATTTTCCATTATAAAAAAATTAAATCAGCTCACGATTGGTAACCTTGTTTCGACAGAAAGCCCTAATTGTTAAAGTTATAAACACTCTGCGCCTATGCAATTTAAACGACATCACGTCATGCCAGAGAGCTGAGGACTGGTAAAATGGAACAAACGTGCTAAATTTTTATGTTTATATATAGACAAGTGGCATCAATGTTGTTATTTGATAAACAAAGTTAGCTCATGTTGATACGTTTAGTATTTAAAAAAATATATTGGCGTCTACCATGTTTGTTTCAGTTCAAGATTGACATATGCAATCTGTTTTTGGGGTTCAACCTCATCAGCTCCCGTTATTTTTATTGTATAAAAACGTGTATTACGTACAATAATGGCTAATCAACAAACTGCTTCTTGTAGAAATTCATTTACAAATTTTTGCATCTTTACAGTGATTAACCTATATACAGAGAGAGTTAAAAGTATGGAGACCTCGATTTGCTATCGTTAATATTCATTTTATAAGAAAATGTTCAATATAAGTTTTTTATGTAATTTTTGTCTACATATTGAGATACACGAAACATTTTATTATTCAATTGTTTTTGAGTTATAACTTTATGCGATACTTAGCAACCTATTAATGTTATACTCTTCTAATTTTTTTTATGTTATAATTTTTTTTGGGTTTGGATAACATTTCTTCGAGAAAATTCCGGTTAAAGGTAAGGTATTTACAATCAGTTAACTTCCCGATTCGTTAACGATACAGCCATGATAAACAAAGTCGATATCACTAAGGATGAATTTGTTTGTTTACTACCCATCTTTCAATTTTGTGCAATTTATTGCTGTTGGCTTTAGCAATGGCAAGTTTAAGTGAACGTGAAAGAATTGAAATACTTATGATGCTGGGTTATCCAGATAGACGTAGAAGTTTACAAGATGTTTGTAATTTATTTAATGATACGCATCCAAATAGAAATCCAATTACTAAATCTGTTGTTGATAAAACTATACGTTTTGAACAAACGGGTAGCGTTAAAAATTTACCAAAGAGTGGTAGAGCTAGAACATCGAAAAGTGATAATAAAAACTGGATGTTTTATTGGCTGTATATGAAGATCCCCATTTACCAACCAGGCAATTAGCGGTCAATCTCAATATTTCCCAGTTTTCGGTCGTTTCAATTTTAAAAAGTGAAAAGTATAAACCCTATAAGGTACACCTTGTAGATGAGTCGATGGAGGATGATTTTGATAGGATACTCCAATTGTGTGAGGAAATGTCAAATATTTGCAATAATAATGAAAATGTTGTCAACAATATTGTTTTCTCTGACGAAGCAACGTTTTGCCTTAATGGTGAAATAAACAGACATAACTGCAGATGCTAGTCATCGGAATATCCTCATTGGGTTTTGGAACACCATAGTATCCTCAAAAGGTTAATGTTCGGGCGGGCATTCTAGGGGGTCATATTATCGGTCCCTTTTTCATCGATGGCAATTTAACTACAGCTCTGTATTTGCAGTTATTGCAAAATCAAATTATTCATGCTTGTGCTACTCTCTATCCCCACGAACACAATGGACACCTCCCCAATAACACTATCTGGTTCCACCACATTATGGTGCAAATGTTCGTCAACATCTGAATAATGTGTTTCCAAACAGATGGATTGGGAGACGAGGAAACATTGACTGGCTAGCCCATTCGCCGGATTTAAGCCCTTTAGATTTTTTTTCTTTACGTGAAAAACAAAGTTTATAAAGATAGGCCTAATAACATAGAAGATTTAAAAATCCGAATTACCAGAATAATGGAAGAAATTCACCGTGAATTCTTAGAAAATTCTCTTCGGGATTTTGTAAATCGATTGGGTCATTGTCAAATTGTAAATGGAGGACAGTTTGAACATTTAATACACTAGAATTGAGTGTTTGTTCGTATTTATTTATGGTTTACCTGTTTTTGTTAATGTTTTTGTAGTTTCTAACATCATTGTATTTTTGTCGTTGTTTAATTTAGTTATTAATTTCTTTCCAACAATAAAATTTTGAACGACAATTTTATTGCAAATATTTTATCATAAAATAAGAATATTAAACTCGCTCGTTTTCGTTTATCGCTTCACTTTTGTTTATCATGGCTGTATCGTTTACGATTCGGGAAGTTAATTGCTTGTAAATACTTTAACTTTAACCGGCATTTTCTCGAAGAAATGTTATGCAAACTCAAAAATGTTTTATACCATTATAAAGAGAAACAAAATCTCTATCGAATAGTAGTATAACGTTCGTTAATCGGTTGCCATTTACATAAATATCGCTTAGTCATAACTCAAAAACAATTGAATACAATTGAAATTTTTCGTGTATATCAATATGTAGATAAACATTTCATAAAAAATATTTGTATTGAGCATTTTCTTATACAATGAATATTACCGACAGCAAATCGGTGTTCCCATACTTTTAACGTTTTTAGCGTACCTTTTGGTAGATTGGATATAACAAAATGCTCTCTAGCAGTTTTAGGCATCACAATGCTAAATAAGGTATTTGGTATAATTGACTTCAATTTGAATACCTGTAACAACAAAACATTCGAGCGCACTCTGAAAAATTTTCTAATTAAACATCCATTTTACTCTTTTAAATGAATTTTTAGATGATCATCGCAATAGTATTGTTGATTTGTAGTACGGTAGTGACATGTATTACTTATCTCTTATATGTTGATTCTGATATTTTCATGTTTTTATTTTGAGTTTTGTGATAATTGTTATATTTTTAAGCTTCAATTTTCAAATAAAATTGTTCTATTATACAGTAGTTCAAATAGTGCCTCATTGTTTACACAGTCAGTTTCTTTAGAAGATAACACTACCCAGAAGTGGTAAATCGATAATTTGATAAACCGATTCTAGTGCTTCAATTATTTAACTTGATTCGGGTAATTTCTGCAAGAAACCCTAATATGAGTTAAATTTTCATACCTTTTTAAAGTTTTTTGTATTTATTTTATATGTATTTTGTTACACGATAATTTACTCGAATCGACATTAATCACCTTAACTGACAAAATCGGGGAAAAGGGTAAAGGGAGTTCGCCGGTTTTTACAACAACACAGATCTTAAATGTGTCGAAACAGATGTAATTGTTCCAGTTGCCCTCAACTTAGCTCAGTCAGGAAGGGGTAGTTCGAAAGTTCACTTAAAACCGACGGCACTTACCCTATGCTCATACACAAAATGTATAACCCAAGGCGCCACTTGCTTTTAAAAGGGGGTTGCTTGCGTGAATAAAGCAAGAACTTCACGAAGCTATGAGGAGGTCCCCCCAGGTTCGCCGCTCTCCACCTCAGTGTTGTTCACCAAGCCTCCTCCGGGTTTTCAGGTCCAACTACACAGGGTGGCCGTGAAACCAAATGCCTTACCTTAAAGGCCACCCTCCCTAAAAAGTAACAAAAGAACACTAACACTAGCCCAAATCTTGGGGCTGGCTTAATCAAAGGACATGCTTTAAGCTTTACACTCATTTACATCCGACGTTAGTCGTCGTTAATTAGTGACCAAAGGGTTCAAAAACAACAAATAACTAGGCTGAAGTTGACAGAATTTACATTTAATAAACCACCCAAAGGTGACTCAAATTCAATACAATGGGTACATTCTATATGAAATATCGGGGACCCCAAGCAAAATTTACCTTAACATTTATGTATATTGTTACAAAGTATGCAGAACGAAATAACAGGGGTAAAGCCCCTGATTAACAACAAACAAATCAAATAATAGAATTAAGCGAGCGTACGCAATGTTTGTGAACACTGGAGAACGCACAATAAAGCTGTTGTCGCCACTTAACTCGGCACATAAATTAAACGCAGCGGATACAGTAAATAGATCCTACCTGAGCTGTAAGCATGGGTGTTAGTGGGTGCTATGAACTCGGCCTCGGTGAAGCTTGGAAGAACGCTACGGTAGTGCGAGTCCCCAAACAGGAACGAACCAGGTCGAGAGGGTGTCGGCAAGAAGTTAATCCAATCTTCGGGATGCCCAACGAACGTAATCAGAATTTGCAGAGCAGAATTTCTCGAACTACACGAGCACACAGGCGGGAATTATAAAACGACGTCTTGGTTTGATGTGCACGACGGCAAATTTTGCGTCCCTCAACCGTTAATGAGCGGACAGCATACTAAACATTAAGACGACGTTTCCCCAATAAAAACGTTTCGCGGGCCTAACTCATTACTTCGCGCTCAACCCTTATTTATTTTCGCACCTTCGGCTATGAAGACTGTCGCCGAACTGCGCCCAAAATTTAATTATCGTGCGAAGACCACAAGATTTGTTCCCCGTTCCCCGGGAAAGCATCTCTCTTTTGCAACCGCTGATGGAAATTCTCCCTTTCATTATTGCACCACTTTTTGAACTATTGTGAAACAAAGAAGCGTTACTGTGAGTGCTATCTACAAACGAAAGGAGCCTCGAACATTCTGTAATGAATTTTCGATGTCGCAGCGAGTCCCAGAGGATTGAATTACCAAGGTGGCCTCCCTGAAGGGCAGCGTTGAGTTATTGAAAAACACGATTAAAATTTAAAACCTAGTTCCATTGTTGCGTAGGACAAGGAGATTATTCAGAATTTATTCCCTTCTTATATATCATACAGGGTAATGCGTATAGGTTCCAAGAATTTTTGGCCTATCGCTGCCAGGGTTGTGACACAAAGCCATTTATTATCCAAGACGATACGTGTTTCTGTTACCACCAATTCGTTGGCGTTGACCCCAGTATGTCGGGATAAATGAAGCAATTAGCGCACTACATCGAAGTGCTGACGGAGAGAATTCCGTAAGCCGCGAGCATTGTAAGTTGGTTCAAACGGATTTAAATATAATTAGGAGCACAGGGGCGTACTGAAAAATTTGTCGAGGCGGAATAACATAACAATTTTTAATACTGTTTATTGGATATGTTTTTAAATAAAATGTTTAATTTTTAGTTACTTTTATGCCAAAGGAAGTAAGTATTGGATTCACCCCAAAAATTCGAAATTGAGTTTTCAACAGATCTTCACATTTTAGAGTCACCTGAACCCAAAAAACATGTTTTTGTTCATTGGTCTGTGTGTCTGTCTGTGAACAGAATATCTCAAAAACGAAGAGGCATGACGTTGAAACTTCATATATAAGTTTTGTTTACTATGTAGATGCGACAGCAAGCTTTTGAAGGCTTCGCCTCGGGTTATTTCTAGGCAACGCACTTTCGGGTTGTTATTTGTCAAAATTATTACGGGTGATTATAACTGCCCATGGTAAATTATAGCTGAAAATTTGGCTCTTCAACTAACGCTCTATTTTGTACGCTTTCCATAGAATTTGCAATTTTTGAAATTTTTATAAAAATGCTTAAAAATTAAAAATAAAATTTTTGACTAATTATAAGATCACTGTACAAAGAAGTTGTGTGAGTGTATCACACCCGATTTTTTTAATTAAAACTTTTTCGATTAATTATTTTCACGATTGTTTTAACCTCCAGCTAAAATTACTCAAGAATTTATGATGTCTCAGTAAGTATTTCATATTTATACAAAACTGTGTTCGATGTGATAACCTATATCTAAGCTCCATCAACAACGCGGCGAAATTAGTGTGATTTCCAAGTTATAAAGGTGAAAAGTAAAAGTGATAAAGTGTGTGACGAGTAAATAACAGTGCAGTGATACGGTGATATAATAATTCGAGAGGAAACTAAATAATATAAAGTAGAAATTCTTATAGAAAAGTTTACCGGGAGATATAATACGGGTTAAATTCGCGTAAAAATTACCTCGGCCAAAATATAAAAAACCGGGATAACGACGCTCTCGCGTAAAAGGACCGGATTGGTGCATTTCACAGACCAAGGACATAAAGCAGTGGCGATTTTTCGATATAAAGAGTGCCGACAAATAATTTAAAAAATACCTTATGAATAAAAAAGGGAACAGTGAGTATAAGAGAAATAGGGCTAGCAGTGATACCAGTACAAAAGAACTAAGAAAGCGGCAAAGAGAAGGAGAAGTTTTTAATAAGTGGGAACAGGAGCAAATAAACGCGTTCTCTAAAAGTGAGAAGATATCGAGAAGCCCACCAAAGCAGAGTAACAAAGAGGAGGCAAAAAAAAGAGCAAACGGACGACGAAGAAAACGAAGAGATGGAAGCAATACTTAAAATACTTGAGGTAAAGGAGTTAAAGAAAGAATTTGAATTAAAAATAACAGATATGAAAGAAGATTTTGCGAAAGTGAAGGAAGAACTAAAGAAAGTTAAAGCAGAATGGGAGGAAAAGACTAAAAACTGGCAAAAAGAAAAAGAAGAGATGGAGAAGAGAGTAATTTGGAGAACAGGTTAGAGAAACAGGAAAAAGAGAATAGAAGAAATAATATAGTAATTAAAGGAATAGAATTTAAAAATGACAACATCAAGGAAGAAGTCAAGGAATTCCTCCAGCAAGAAATAAATATAACAGCAGACATAGGAGAGGCATTTAAGGGGGGGAAACAGGAATTAAAGGTGACTGTACTGAAATTAAAAAGCTTTGAACAGAAACTAAAGATACTGAAACAAAATAGTAAGCTAGGAAACAATGAAGTATATATAGATTGTGATCTCACCATGGAAGAACAAAAAATACAAGCAGCGATTAGAAAGGTAGGCAGAGAAGAAAAATAAAAAGGCAAGAATATTAAAGTAGGATACCGAAAAATAGAAATAAATGGCGCCAAATATAAATGGACAGATGCAGAAGGTGGTAGCCTGAAAAAGGTGGTCGATACAGAGCCAAAAAAAGCACATCAAATGCGTAAGACGAAACTAGCAAAGAAAAGGATTACGAATAAAAAAACTACACAAAGCCAATCATATAAAAAAATAACAATAATACTACAGTAACAAAGAAGAAAAAAATACTTGGTGGAAAATAGAAACATGGAATATACGGAGTTTAAAAGGAAAAGAGAAGGAGTTGGAAGAAGAATTTGAAAGAACGGGACTAAATATATTAGGATTAGGGATAATAGAAACAAAAAAAAAGATATAGGAAGCTCAACATTGGGAAATGGTCACATACTTATATTTAGTGGAGTACAGCAAAACAAAAGAGCAGCAGCAGGAACAGAGTGCATAGTACACAAGAATTGGGTACATAATATAAACAAATGGAATGCAAAGTCAGAAAGAATATTGTCGGTTGAAATAAAAGATACAAAACAGAATATACAAACAGTTATAATAACGTATGGACCAAATAGTGATGGTAAAGCAGAGGTTAAAGATAAATACTGGCAAGAATTGACTGAAACAACGGAAAGTGCAAAAGGAAAAATATACATAGTAGGCGATTTTAACAGTAGAATAGGGAAGAAAGATAATACGTATAAAGAAGTAATAGGACATTTTGGTGAGGATTTTAGAAACAATAACGGCGAAAGTTTACTAGAATTCTGCATTCTACAGAATATGATCATAACTAATACACAGTACCAACACAAACACATACTTATTTATTTATTTATTTAATTTGCACTCAGCCAACAGCCGTTAGGCCAATTACAGGCGTCGCTGTGCAGTTATGAGGACTTCCAACCCCACTAACGACTGTCATGATGTTGTATGACCGCCGGGACCAACTTTTTTCCGTGATAGCCGTACCACGAGGCGCCGGGACATGCAGCCGTGGAACTCCCATCCAAGTTCTGACCAGAGACAGCGTTGCTTAACTCTGCTGATCGAACGTGGACGCTCGTTTAAGCTACACCACTCGGGACATACATACACTCGAGAAGCACCTAGTAGAAAAAAAAAGTCTATAATTGATTATAAATGTATTAGTAGAAAAACACAATAGGAAACTAATAAAAGATAGAAGAGTAAGAATAAGACCAGAAATAAACAGCGATCGCTATATGATAGTAGCGGAAATTAAAGAAGACATAGACAAAAGTAGTAATACAAATGAAAGAAGTAAAAGGAAGATAGAATTCGAAACAATAAAAACATATAAATTAAAGGAAGAGGAAATAGCTAAAAAATATGCTAAAGTAGTGACATATAAATTTGAAAACAAACTTAGAAAGAATAAGGATAAAACAGTAGAACAGATGTGGACAGTATTTAAGGAGACATTAGTAGACGCAGCAAAACAGGTATGTGGAGTTAGCAAAATAATTAACAAAAGAACACAAACAGTATGGTGGACTGAAGAGATAAAGAATCAGATTAAAAGAAAGAAGAAGGCATGGAGCAATTACCTAACAAATAGAACTACAACAACATATGAGGAATATAAAAAACAGAGGAAATATGTGAAAGACTTCGTAATAGAAGCAAAAAAGAAAAGTTGAAGAGACTTTGAACTAAAACTAGAAAAGGACAGCAAAGGAAACCAAAAGTTATTCTTTAAGGTTGTGAAAAAAAATAAGACAAGGAAAAAAGAATGAAGAAAGCTATATAAAAAGCACAAGTGGGAAAGTATTGACAGAAGAAGCAGACATAATGAATAGATGGAAAGAGCACTTTCAAAATTTGTTGAAGGCTACAGAAGGAGATATAAAAACAAATGAGAGAATTCCAAGAGCACCGGAAGAAGAAGAAAAGAAAACAAAAATAAAAATGGAAGAGTTGAGAGCAGCCATTAAATAATAATAATAATAATAATAATAGTTTATTGTCTTAATGACCAAATACATGTTTGGCGTAGACGCGTCGAAACTAATACTAACACATTAAAAAAACGAAATTACATACAAAAACTACTGGAACAGTTCGCCTATACCGTAATAACATTTTTTTGTTAAGTGATTGCGCAACTTTTGCTTAAATTCATTAACATTACTGCTTTTGATAATGAAATCCGGCAGCGAGTTGAAAATTTTAATGCAGGTGTATTTGGGTGATCGCTCATAACTAGCCGTGCGATGCTGTGGGATCATTAGCATCGAATTGCTTCTGGTAGGGTATTGGTGGAAGTCTTTGTTTTTTATAAACATGCTATAGTTGTGGAATACATACTGCGCAGATTTATATATCAGAACGCAAGGAAAGGTCAATATAGCTTTATCCACAAAAGTTCGTCGGCATGACGTTCTGGGTGTCAGGTTGTAGATTAGACGCACAATGCGTTTTTGCAATATAAAAACGCGCTTAGCTGATTTTGACCTTCCCCACAATAACACATTGTATGCCATATGCGAGTAGACATGTGCGTAGTAAACAGATAATAATTGTTCGGAATTTAAGATTGATCTCAATTGAAGCAACAGGTAGAATGTAGAATTTAATCGTGAACAAACATAATCCACCTGCTTACTCCAACCGAGGTCACTATCTAAGTAACTACCTAAAAATTTTACATGATAAGTATTGTAAGATGCTAACATACCCCCGGCCCTTCCGAACAATACGCAGACTGTTTTGTTGTTGTTCAAAATCAATCTGTAGGTGTTACACCAGGTGTCAACATCTTTTTGTACGGTATTTATGTTATTCTTAAGATCATCCAAATTATTGCTAGTAACAATTACAGAAGTGTCATCCGCATAAATTATTGCATGACCAGACTTAATATACAATGACAAGTCATTTATAAATATTAAAAAAATTAAAGGTCCAATGATGGAACCCTGCACGACTCCTAAATTCACATTTCGTGCCTGTGAATATTGGCCTTCCATTTTCACTTTTAATCTACGATTACTTAAGAAAGATAGCAGCCATGCTAAGACTGGGCCCCTTATGCCCAGATTATATAATTTCGTGCTCAACACGTCACTATTAATCGTGTCAAAGGCACGGGTAAAGTCAAAAAATAAGGCCGCCACAAACTTATTGCAATCAACATCAGCATAGATGCGGTCTAAAAACCGGCAACATGCTGATTCAGTAGATCGTCCTTCCCGAAAGCCGTGCTGAGCGTCAGCGATGAGATTATATTTATCGAGAAATGCTGTTAGCCTTGTGCACACTATCTTTTCGATTATTTTTGAAAACACACTGAGAACCGATATCGGTCGGTAGTTGCTTAAATGTTGGGGATTACCCTTTTTAAACACAGGAATCACCTTTGCCAGTTTTAGAACATCCGGAAACACGCCACTTGTTACCGATAAGTTGACAAAAAACACCAAAGGGGCAGAAATTGCGTCAAATACGTATTTAATTAGCTTTATCGAGAGTTCATCTATTCCCGGAGAGGAATTATTGTTTAGTTTTAAAATAGTAGTCTTTACCTCCTCTTCAGTTACAGGGTAAAAGTACATTGTGTGGACTACGCTGGTAGATGCTGTAGATGTTTGGGGTTGGGGCGGATTTACCCCAAAATGCTCCACAACTTGCTTTTCTGCGATTGTAGAAAAATATTCAGCAAATGTGTTGGCTACTGCTGTAGTATCATGCATGAGAACACCACCGTCGGTCATTATTGAGATTTTTTTAGTGGCTCTATGAGCGTTATCGTTTTTGCTGTTTACAATTTTCCACAACAGTTTGGATTTATTTACTGCAGAATTTATTAAATTTGCATAATAATTCTTCTTGGCATTTCTTATAATGCGCCTGTACTGTTTTTTCTTTTCTAGATAACACAATCTTGCAGTGTCAGTGTTTATCATACGCATTGTAACAAAACAGTTTTTTAGTTCCTCTCCTAGCCTTATGATTTCATTATTTACCCAGGGAACGCGTTTAGATTTATACGCTTTGTATTCGCGTCTCATCAGTGGGCATGCAGTATTTACACACCATAAAAACGATTCTAGAAAATCATTGCAGAACCGATTGGCATCACCATACAGCATATCGTCCCACTCGATTTCACTTAGTAAGCTTTTCAGTAAATTAAGGTTTTCTGGTCGAACTTCTCTGGTATAGTTTGGTATAACTTTTGTGGTTGACAGTAATTTGTGGTGAATATTTATTTTTATGATGCAAGCTAAGTGATCGGACACATTTGGATTAAATAATGAAAATGTAAACATATTTTGAGGGAATGATGCGACTAAGTAATCGATAGCCGATTCAGATTTTATGTTGTTCCTGTTTATGAATATTCGCGTGGGTTCAATATTTTGGTTCGCCAAGCGGAATGATTGGAAAATATCCGATAATATTTGGGAGTTAAGTGATTTGGATAGGGAGTCAATATTTAGATCACCCCCGAGTATAACGTAGTCACTACACTGGTTGGCAATATTCAATATCTGGTTTAAATTATTAAAGAACACTTCGAGATTACCTGACGGTGTTCTATATACGGATACGACACATATTGTTTTATTGTTAATTGAAATTATAACCGATGAACATTCGATGTGCATTTCTACACTTTGACTATTAATTGTTGGGCAACATTTAAAGTCATATTTTGATTCGACTAATATCATAACACCTCCATGTTCATGGTTAGTTCGGGTGTTATATGACCCAACACGGTAGCCATCAAACTGTATGTACTTAACGCTCTCATTAGAAAGCCACGTTTCATTTAAACACATAATTGTCGGTTTATGCGAAGCAAGTATTACTTCAATGTCATTAATTTTGTTTCTAAGAGATTGTACATTTAGGTGAACAATTTTGATGTGCTCCGAGCGAGTTTGGTCAGATTTTTTTATAGGTTTTGCTGTGCTTTCACTCGATGGCGAAAAAATTTATTTAGTTTGGTTCCCTTAGGCCAAATAGCTGGATCTAAGACTGCATCAACATACACTGGGTCTACACAGATTTTAAATGACGCATACAGTTGTGGATGTTTTGATTGCAGTTTATCACAAGATGTTACTAATACATTTGGGGCAAGGTGGTCGATTACTTGCTTTTCAGTTGTTTCAGGTAGTAACTTTGAAACGTGTAATGTTGCGGGCGCGACAACGGCTTTTAATTTAGAGTTCGCAGAGTTTTCGTCTAGGGTTCCTATAATGGGTTGACGTCTTCGTTTAGTAGGCCTGCGGGATGTAACAGTAGTCCAGTCCTGCTTTTCTTCATCATTGTTTAAAAAGATTATATCGTTACAAGCTTTTTTCGTTTCTGCTATTAAAATTCCAGCTGCTACTTCTTTTGTTGTGACCTTTGATTTTGACTTCATCATATTTTGAGCATGCGATGGGCCATTTATCTCGTTGGGTCGTGTTCCAGCTGTTTTGCTTTGATTAAAGAAGTCTATTTTGTTTCTAACTTTATTTTGTTTATTTGAATTTGGGGCTACACCATCAGATGGCACTGCAGGTAAAGAAACCTGTTCACTTTGTTTACTTCCAGTTAGGGGTTTAATTAAATTAATTAGACTTATCTGCTCCTTTAATGACTTTATCGTTTCTTGTAGAGATGCAATTGTGACATCTTTTTGCTGAATGATTTCTCTTAAATACTGTACTTCACTGACCTGAAAATCGTTAACTGGTTCCAGGTTATCACATGTGTTTGCATCCGTAGACGCATTGTCTAAATTTTCACAACAGTTTATTGTATTGTCATTGATAATAGTAACGTTTTTCAGATATTTGACACATCCAGGGTGTATCAAAGAACCACATGTCACGCACTTCAGACCGGTAACAGGCACAGTATTGCACTTTTTACACGGTTTTACAACGGGACTATTATTGTTGCTAATACCCGGCGCCATATTTAGCGATAGAGCTAAATTTACTGGACAAAGAGCCATTTTATTTAATTCAGCTTAAGCCGAATTATAGAGATTGCAAAGTGTTGTAAAAGTAGCTTTTGATCAAAATTAAGTAAATCTGAACCATTTTGCTTAAAATATTAGTTTTTGGGCTATATTAATGACCGCTAAAGTTTTAAGTTTTTTTCTAAGATAAGAAATAACGAAGGTTGACTTGTGATTTATATTTCGTTGATTCTTAAAATATTTAGTTATTTTTCATTTCATACTGATGTCAAAAATGACATTTTTCGGATTATTTATGATACAAAAAATGGAACGTTAAAGTCCTAGTACTTTAAAGTAAAATTTTAAAGTTCAAGTACTTTAAAACTTATTTATGGTACAAAAAAATGGAACATTAAAGTCCTAGTACTTTAAAGTGAAATTTTAAAGTTCAAGTACTTTAAAATTATACGTCAGTTGTTGACATGAAATTTGAAATGATTTACCACTTTTTATTTAAAATTCATTAAACCTGCAGTATGAAAGAGCGAAAAGTGTTTTTAAAGGTCCTCGCAAATAATTCCGTAAACAACTTTCTCGTCCTTTAAAATGCCACTTTTCGTTCTAGATAAATAAACTACTATTATTATTCTACGATGCTACAGTTTATATAAAGTTTAGTATCTAAAAAAACCAGTATTTAGAAATGATATATTTATTACTGTGTATTTGTGTAAAATTAACTTCTTGTGTAAAGCAGCCTTTAGCGGTTGTTCAGGAAATTTTGCCACATAAATCGTAATTTTGTATAACCTCAAAAAACGTGTTCTTGTCTACAACATGAGGAACCTTGAAGTTTGTGAATTAACTCGAACTATTTTTGTAGAAAGATGTACGAACGCAAGCCACGTCGTTCATCGACACAACTTGATGTACATGATTAAGAATTCCCAACTAACGATATGCGACAATTATGGAAACGAGTTACACACCGTTCTACCAAACTTGTCGTGGACAACGCAGTTGACTATTCTCGAATTTGAGAACAGGCTATGGTTCGGGACGGGAACGCAGTTCATACATGCTAGTCTTCTCAACTACAGTATCGATTACATCGATCCTGAATTCACTTTCAAAGCTGCTGTTTGGAATCCAACGCAAGATTCAATTGCAGTTGTTTCCTCCACAGGCACCGTGGGTGTTTATACAGTAGACTTCGAAGCAGGACGTTTGGTCTCCGTACAAGAATCACATTTAAATAATGAAGTGGTAAATGATTTTATTAATGTGGGATGGGGCTCTGTCGCCACACAATTTTTAGGTGATGGCAAGTTAGCCGATCTGGTTGAGGAAGAAGGGAGTAAGTATTGCAGTTGTCGTGCGTATTCACTTCATGTAAAACTGTTTGTTTTATAGAACCGATGGTAATTGTCGATGATCAGAAACCTCGGATAAGTTGGCGAGGAAATGGAGATATGTTTGCTGTTAACTACTTTAAGGGAGGAAAGCGACAATTTAAAGTTTTCAAGTATCCTTGTGAACTCATTTATCAATCGGAAGACATTGTTGGTCTACAGCCATTGATTGCTTGGAGGCCACAAGGCAATAAAATAGCTTGCGTCGTGTGGACAAAGAAAGTGTGCCGATTAATTCTGTTTGAGAAAAATGGTCTTTTAAGGGACTCCTTCGACTTACCAAGAATGGTGAGTAGAGCTCATTTCGGTTTTTGCTGTACTCTGTAGTCTCAGATTGATTGGAGCCTGGACAAAAACTACAAAATCCAGGGCTAATTTCCCAGTTATTGTTAATATTAATCATTATTAACCATTTTTTGTTGTAAGTAAAAGGAGGGGAATTGGTCTTGGATTCTGCAGTTTAGCCGGAGCTTGGACACTTCGCCGAATTCCCGAATGGTTTGTTTCACTCCCTTTTCATCTTTCGACCTGATTAGTCTCATGAACGTGACAGGTTGCCTTATCGTGCGCCTATAAAAGAATCGGTAACGATGGACTGTAGTAGCCCCTGCATTTAAGTAGTTTCTATATTAAAGCAAAATTCTAAGTTTAAAGTATCAATAATTGCTGTCAAATTCGTACAAATGTTAATGTTCATTTAATATTAAATGACACACAAACGAATAATTCTTCGTTTTAGTAATACACCTCAATAAACATATGCTGCACTAAAGTTCAGGTTGCAACATGTTGGAGTTTGTGCACAACCAGTAGGTTATTATTCGACCTAACAGTTGCACGAGAGATTCTTACGTGTGCGGGAAAATATAACATATGACATGTACATACACGATTTTATCTGCAGCTGGGAGTGCAATCTATAATACATTAAATTATTGTCTGGTCAGCTTTACGTTCAATTTAGATACAGCGAACATCGACTAATGCCTGGGTTAAAAACTCATGAATTTACCGGAATTAACCTAAGTCAAAAATTGAAGTTGATTGATGTAGTATTAGATTATATTAAGATTACAGTCGAGTCCCAATTATTTGATATTCTGCTTTATTCCATATACCACAAAAATCTAATTTAAGTTCTATTCAGCCTGGCGGTAGCGGTGCGGTTCTGAAACCACTCAGCAATCGCTCTAAAGGTTTTATTAATGATATTATTCAGAGTGGCAAGTGGTGCAAAAGCGGCAAGCCGGCAGTGATTTGGCGGTAGGCCGTCGGCATGGTTTGGATCGATTGAGGAGCAAGTTTTAGGAAGAAACCGTGCGGTTAAATAAACACTAAACAATAATTTATTATTAAAAATGCAGTTTAGTACCGTAGTTGCAGGCAGATGTAATTGTGGGGCACTGATTAGTCATAAATTCCTTAGGTTGTAATAAATTGATTAAACCTAATATACTTCAGTACAAAGTCCCTCCAGTAAGAAGTTATAGGGCGTTAAAGTTAAATTTTTAATTTTTATGATAATTCCTACAAAAGTAAAGATATCGATTTCAATGTTGGTACACTTGCGTACTATTATGTACTTCACTAATACAAATATTTTCATTAACTAGACTTGACTGTAAAAGGCGCTTTACCTACCTTTGAGAACTTCTTTACCGCTAACTTTGTTGTCTGTAACATTTTTTGAAATTTTAGGTTCTCGTCCGAAACAGGAAAAACAAACGTAAAAATAAGGTGCTCTTAGTTCTTAAGCCTAAAAGCAACCGTTTACCTTAAAATGCCCATCAAAGGCTTTTGGTTGTCATTAAGACATGCAGTTATCAAGTAGCCATGATCACAAAAACAATAGATAGTGATTGTGATCTAGTAAACAACAATAATAAATCAATTAATGACATTATTGACATACAATTTTTTCTTTTTTGCTTACGAAAATACTGCGACACAAATTCTCCAATGCTGAAATGTCCATTATCTTAGGGCATTTTCCTATGCATAAAAGATTGATTTTTATGTTACCAACGTCATTAATTGATTTATTATTGTTGTTTACTAGATCACAAATCACTATCCATTGTTTTTGTGATCATGGTATGTTCTGCCTGTCGTAAAAGGCGACTACAAGGACTAGAGGAAACAACCTCGATAAAAAATCGTCGGGGGAGAGGCTAGCAACCTACCCTAGATGTAATGAAATTTGCTCAAAGGGCCATAGCAGAGTCTCGGAAACAGACGGCTACTTGATAACTGTATGTCGTAATGATAACCAAAAACCTTTGATAGGCACCTTCTGTTCGAGTTTCGCCCTCTTCTTTCTTCTAATTATTTTTTTTGCTATTGCTCTTTGTTCCTTATATGCGTTCTTAGCTTCAGTTCCCCGTCCTTGTAGAGCCTTTATGCGTAGTTCCTTGCTTAGTTTGATTTCTTTTCTACATTCTTCATCAAACCATTTTTCTTTTGCCTGATGCTCTTTTACCGGTACTACTTTCTCTGTTGCCTTTCTAATTACTGCCTCCATAATTTCCCAACCTTTTTCTATGCTCTGGGGTGTCTCATACTTCCGTTCTTGGTATCCTTGTGTTATTTCTTCCAGGTAGTTTTCTTATATTTCTGGCTTTTGTAGTTCTGTGACGTTGAATTGTTTTTTTACTTTCCATCTTCTACTTTACTTTGGGTGGTCTTTTGCTTTTAAGTCTATTCGTACCAGGAAGTGATCTGAATTTATATCAGCTGCTCTACAAGATCTGACGTTGGTTACTATCTTCCAACAGCGCTTCTCTGTAATGGCATGATCTGTTTGGTTAGAATAACTCCCATCTGGTGCTTCCCATGATCCTTATGCACCTCTTTTCTTTTAAAATGGGTGCTCATTATCTTCATTTGTTTCTCCTCTGCGAACTTGATCAATCTCTTGCCATTGTCATTGCTACGTATATGTTTACTTTTTCCTCCTGTAATGTGTGTGTACATCCTCTCTCTTCCTATCTTTGCGTTTGCATCTCCTATTATCATCTTAATGTACTTCCTACCTAGCTTGTTATATGTTTCTTCTAAGATCTCATAGAACTCGTCTTTGGTTTCTTCTGTTTGTACTTCCGTTGGTGCTTGTATGTTCAGTATGGATATGTTATAGTCCCATCCTATTTCTAAGTAGCACATTCTGTCTTCCACTTTTTCTGCTACTTTGTTGCTTACTAGGAAGCCAACTCCATATCTCCTCGTTTCTCCACCGCTTGCGAAGAATGTGTAGTCATCTAGTTTTGTCACACTAGTTTCATCGATGTGTGTTTCTTGTAATGCAAGTATTTCAATTTTGTACTTCTTTGCTTCCATTTCCAAAAGTTTTGACCGCCCCTTCCTCGTAAATTCCTTGCACGTTCCACGTTCCTATTCTCATTGTTGTGTTCCTATTTTTTCTTCTTGTTCTTAGTCTCCTTACTTCTGTTTTTGTTCTAATATTTAGTCTATCAATTATATCGTGCCATAATTCCCTCTTTCCTTGAATTCTCGTTTCCGACAACCGTATAAGTTCTTCGGGCGTATATTTGATCCTTTCTTCCTTATAAACAGGTTTTTTCTGATCTTTTACTGTTGTCTGCTGTAACTTATTTGTGATATCTTTTATCTCCTGATACATTTCTTTTCTTTCCGTGTTTATTTTGTCTGCTCTTCTTCTCATTTCTGCTCTGAGTTCTAACAGATACAACTCCATTTTCATTACTTCTACTTGCAGTTCTTCTTTTTCTACATGCAGTTCTTCTTTTACCACTTGCATCTGTTGTGTTATTTTTCTTATTTCCTCTTCCATTTTCTCTTGCTTTGTAAGTATGTAATTTTTATCGCTTCTTCTTACTTTGTTTTCCGTTTTAATGGTCTATTCGTGTGTGGACTGCTGTATTTCCCGTGTTTACGATGTGTTTACAAAATGCGCCAATCACATTTGGCTATGTGACGTACGTCATGGCGTGTATCGTGACGTATACGTCAGCTGTTTTTGGAAACCTTATCCGCGGTGGCACTTCACACAAATTTACAGTAGTTTTGTCTTGATTTCATTACGCGAAGACCCCACCTTATTTCCCGTGTTCACGATGTGTTTACAAAATGCATCAAACCCGTTCGGCTATGTGACGTATGTCATGACGTGTGTCAGATGTGTGTCGTGACGTATATGCCAGCTGTTCATTGGAAATTTCTTATCCGCGGTGGCATTTCCACAAAATTTACAGAAGTTTCGTATTTGTTTGATTACGCGAAGACCTTTATATTATCATCAAACTTCTCACTTTACATTGCCTTTTAACTATTCACTGTTTTTTAAAAACTTCGCTTTTGTCCTGAACTTGAAAATTTTATTCGCGAGTCAAGGTTGCTTGTTTGCAGTTTGCTTGACGTCACACCACTGAGTAGTATAAAGCACTTAAATTTTAAAGGCACGTCCGCGTTCAATCACTCTTCGCACGAGACTAATATATTTTGAATCTGAATATTTTCCTCTTGATAACACCACAACCATTATTCCGGACAATAAAGATCTCAGGGATATTACGCATATCATTCGCCAGATCTTCATATTTCCAACTTTGTGGTCTTTAAAGAACTCAGAGGTTTAAATGAAGCAAAGTTCCGAGTTCAGATGGTATACCAGCATTTTTTTTGAAAAAATGTCATGCACGTCACAAACCGATCGCAAAAATATTCAACAAATCAATAAGTGAGTGTATCTTTCCAAAATTATGAAATAGTATATTACATACCGAGGTGGAAAGTGTTTTATTCCTGTCGAGAGATTAAGTAGTTAACCGAGATGCGTAGCGTCGAGGTGAGCTTTATCTCGAGACAGGAATTAAACTTTTCACCGTGGCAGGTATACTATTTTATTCGCAACCACTTTATTCTAAACAATAATTGGAAAAATTATTATATTATGATAAGACAGGTTGTGACGCGCTTGAATGGATCAACGAGATTTCCATTGTCCCTACCTACACAGCGGTCGGGAATGGATTCATTTCCAACCGGCAATCACTTTTCCGACCGGTTGAAAAGTTAAGTTGGGAATAGCTCATTTTCCAACTTTTTAAAAGTCAGTAATCATTTTATTACATATATAGTTGCGAATAAAATTGGTTATTTAACGCCTATCCACAAAATAAGGCAGTAAAACTGAAGTCACTAATTACAGATCAATTTGGATCCCGAACATAATATAAAAAATACAATAATTGAAGATTCCAATTTTAAATTAAAAAATTTTTGCTTGTTATTTCAACAAAAATGGAAAATCATAAATTTACAGTTGTAGAGTGCAGACTTGCAACTTTTCATTTTTAATTAGGGCTCGACAGTTTGTTGTTAATACTTCATGAACATATTGACTGAAACTTTTCACCACTCTCTCATTTTTACATTGTTTTGCGTTCAATTTCTTGTATGAACAGTAACGATTCATACTTTATATTTTGTAATTTTTTATAGTTAAAATTATTATATGTTATTTTAGGAAAAGGTAGCTGATGTGAAGTGGAGCCCCTGCGGAGAAGTTTTAGCAGTCTGTCAAGCTTACGATGAAAAGCACATGATATATTTGTTTGTTCAAAGGAACCAAATCTGGTATTTAAAACAGACATTGGACTTTCCAACTTCCCTGATCTCTTTTGAGTTCATACCCAGCCCTAGTACAACAATCGGTATTCAGTGTACTCAAGCCGACGAAACAGAGATATACTCATTTAAGTATACAGTTCATTGCAGTACTTCAGATTGCTTTCATACAGCTGTTAGCTCCGCTGTGATTTACGGAAAGGAAATTCGTGTAACTTTTTGTAAAGCTGGAATGATACCTCCACCAATGTTTGATGTAAAAGCCGAAGCTCCAGCTCCTATTAACTTCGTTATGTTTCATCCAACCCAGCGAAGATTAGCAATTGTTGATGTCACTAACAAATTAATGATGTTTGACATTAAAGATACCGAGCTTTCTTTTACTGGACATTATACTTTTACATCAGAAGCGAATATACCACTCGCGCTTCATCATTTCATTTGGTCCGATGATGATGAAATAATATGCGTGGCAGAAACTGTAAATGGCGGAAACAATACAAAAAAATATATTTTGGATGTTCATAATAGTGATTGCAACAAATGGGTATTTCATGTAGAAGAAGGACCCCCACTGCAATATTTGTGTACCGAACTTTTAATAAATAAGGATGGTTTGCATACTAAACTAATGCGACTTATTCCAGCTGCTACGCTTTATGTCAAATTGGTAAAAGTTAATGAAAACTTATACGTTTTTAGTTTAACTTCTGCGGGAAAATTCTATGTCAATGACAAAGAAACGCTGCAAGGAGTGATATCCTTTATTGTGCATGACAAATACCTTTTTTTGACAACTACTCAGAATAAGTTAATGGTTGTACGCCTAAAGGAAGAAGCCTTAGAAGCATTCGGTCAAACCGATTTCAGTAATGTAGTTTCTCGACCAGTAGAACCTGGAAGCTTTTTACTTTTTGGTATACCTGAGACCTTTTCGGTTGCGATGCAAATCCCCAGAGGTAATGTGGAAACGTGCACCTGTCAGCTAGTATCAATTGATCGAATAGAGGCGTTCATTCAACAGAATCAATGGAAAGAAGCCATGGAGCTCATTCGCATTGACAAATTAGCAACAAGTGTTTTAGTTGATTTAGATGTCACTAGATTTGTTAATAATGTGGATCAGTTCATTACATCTGTTGAAGCCCCACAGATATTAATGGACTTCCTGTTTGGCCTGGAAAAAAACAACGTGTTTTTGACACTATACCAAAAATATGGCATTGGTACCCCCATAAATATCGATAACAAACTGGAGATGGTTTGCAACGCCATGATAGACTACATGGAGGCGAACAATTACAATTATTACATCGCGTGTGTAGTAGCTGCCTGCTTTGTGAAAGATTCTCCTACGTCTGTGCAGAAAGCTTTAGAGCATGTGCAGAAATTGTTGTGCCTCGCTGAAACGGAGCCAACTGTTATGGCGGTTGCAGAACATGCTCTCAAAAGTGTTTTTACCTTAAAACAAAGTGCTGAAATTTATAAGGCGGCCCTTTTAATGTACGATTTAAATCTGGCCCTGTTTGTTGCAAGAAACTCCAATATGGATCCTAAGGAATACGAACCCCTTATTGATGCGTTACACAGAATGGACGAAGTTAAACTCCGATACCAAATCAATCACTATTTTAAGAACTACGGCCAAGCTGTACGTTATTTAGTGAGATGTTGTGATGACATTGAGGACCTTACAAAGTACGTTGACGATTATGGGGTTTATAAGGACGCCTATTGGGCTTCAGAATCGGAACCGGTAGTGCATGAGGAAGTGTCTAAAATATATGCAAAACATTTAGTTGAACGATTGCGGTATGAAGAAGCGGCTTTGGTGCTTTTAGCGGTTTCACAGTTTTCTTCGGCTTTCGAGAATTTTAAAAAAGCAAATGAATGGCAAGAAACGATCAATCTAATGCAGCATCTGAATTTCTCTCAAGAAGAAAGTCATCAACATTTTCGTGACTTAGCAAATGGTTTAACAAATTCAGATAGAATAGTGGAAGCAAGCCAGATCTATGATAAATACCTTTCAGACCATGAAAGTGCAATTCATTTGTTAATCGAACACAAATTCTTCTATGAAGCCTATAAATTAGTTCGAGAATATGACCGTGATGATATTTTTGGTGAGTATATTCAATAATTTGCGCACCATTATGATATGTTAAAAGGTTAAAATGAATGATTACCCTTACATAATGTACAATTATTTACAGATTTAAGAGGTTTTAATTGAGCTTAACAAATTACAACTAATTACAAAAAAATGTTCTAAAAATTTTCAAAATTAGTATTTAGCTGTTTACCTCTCTCTGGTGTCAGTTCTTTGACTTTATTTAATTTGTTGATAGGTTTTTCAAAAACAATCACATTTCAGAATCTGACATGCGTGATGCTCTACTAGACTACTGTGACACTTTAAAAGACAAATTTACCAAGATGCAAAAAACATTTATAGAATATAAAGGAAGATTACTTGAAATTCGAAATCGTAAACTAGCTAAATCAAAAACTTCCGCAACTACAAGTCAAGATCAACAGTTTCAAACCGAACCAAATTTTGAGGACGATGTTGTTTCAGTTACTGGATCTAGTTCGACTTATTCAACCCGATCTAGCAGAACTTTAAGGTATCCTTAATTCATAATATGAATATAATAAGTTTTATAATTGGAAAATATATATTAGTTCGCACTCCAGTACCTCTTCCAGCAGTCGTCGCAAGGAAGAGCGCAAGATGCTAGATTTGCGTCCTGGAGGCTTTTATGAAGACATAGCATTAATGAAAGCACTATATGATCAGATTCACGAAGCATTTGCTATGGGCCCAGAAATTCGCCAATTATGTTGTATTGGCATGAAGCTCAATGAGATTGGCCTTTCTCAATGGAAAAAGTTGCATAATTTGTTGCTTAAGTTGCAAACTATTATGCAAGACAGTATTAAGACTATTTGGCCGCCTAATATGAATAATCCCCAAGATGGTGATCATGATCTTGTACTTGACAATATCCCTTTCTTAGGTCTGTATGCGTACAGTTTATGAAATCATAGATTTTAACCATTATATGATTTCAGATGTGAAATACCGAGCTCCACCAAGTAATTATACAACCTGGACACTATCGCTGCTCTGTGATGACTAGGGTGTAAATAACTATTCAAATTAAGAATGTGCCACCTTGATATCAATTAGTTTGTTATTCATTTATAACTCTACCGAGAAATTCAGGTAAACTGTTATCGATATCAGTGGTGACTTAAAAATGTAAACTTTAATAAAGATGTTATATATAAAATGTTATGATTATATGGTTTAGTACACCTGTTTTCAACAAGCATCATTCAACTGTGCAGTATCAGGCAATTATATTCTGCTTTACAATTCGACTTTTACGGTATTTTGAACGTCCCAAGTGAATGCTCACTTATAATTTTGACATGACAAAAGCCAGATTGCTTGCCCATTTTTAAGTAGGTAGCTGAAGTCGGTCCAGGGTCCGTTCAAACATTTGAATAAACAAATAAACTAGAGCGAGAGAACATAAAATAATTCTATTGTTCTGTTACATACATAATGTAGTGACAATAAGCACCACATTAAACAGCTAATATTTATATAATAGCTTCACTTTGAGTTAGCCCTTAATTAATTTTCAAATCAATTATATATTTTGAATAATTATTTTAATTGAGTACTCCTATCAGGGAGGTTCGCCAATCTAGTGATCTGTTAAATGAATTTTAAATTGTATTAAAATCTTTGACTACTAAATGACATTTAATGTCAAATTTGACTTTTATACCTAATCAAACCAGGTATTGACAATTATACTTTACATTGAAACACATCAATCAATTCACCTATGTAAGTACTGCATTAAGTTTATTTTTATACCTTCTTTTACTGATTGTTATTCAAAAAAACTTTTATAAATTCTTTACACAAACCTTGAAACTTCTCAAGCTTTCACTGCAAGAATCCAACCAACAACAACTTCCAATGTAGACAGTCTGCAATGCCTACCGCTTATTCCTCAAATAGTGGCAACTATGATGGTCCGTCTATCCTCGAACTGCATCTATCCTGTCAATAACTCCTACTGTTCTTAGAATCCAGTCCTGCTCCCTTTTAAACGTCACCGTCACACCAATCGACTCCAGGTAAGTTTTAGTATTATTGATGATCCAAATCTAACCTTGTTTATTCTGCAGATAGTCCTATGTCTCCAGCAACACTCGATAAAATTATCCAAATCAATCAGCCAATTATGACAACCTCCTTTCAAATGCTTGACTTGTCTTCCATGCAACCACCAATGTCACCAATGAATTCTAATTATATCTTGTATGTATCAATAAATCCAAATCCCATTCAAATAATATAATCTTCTGTGTTATTTATTTCCGATTCACTATATGGTACAATCTCTTCACCGATTGTATATCTTTATTAAATCCAAGTTATATTCTCACCTATTACACCACGTAGATTTGTTTATAGCCCCTTTTAATTTGCATTTGCATTACAAATTCAGGCATTAATTTCCCATTTTTTTATTTACCAAAATTCGTTATTTCAAAAATACATGTACATTTTTCATGAGTTGTTTCAGTAACTAATTAAACAATTTTTTTTTCCTATTAGATACAATTCTTATTGCCCTCTTATAAATTTTAAATATCCTATTATTACATGCTATTAATTATTATCATTCTAACAAATACATTTGTCAATTGTAACCTTGGCTTGAAACTTTATTAAAATTAAACTCAACCATCAAATTTGTATACTCAATTACTATTTCATTATCAAATTACCTTACCTATTGCCTCAATTAACTTTCATTATTCATTTAAAAATTAACATCCAATTTTATCTCAACACCTTAAGATTTGATTGTAGTAATCTTTCAAATTTATTAGTTTTATATTTTTATCTTTCAACCACCTTTAGTGTATCACAACAATATATAAAAATTCTTTAAACTTTGTACAATAAATTGATTTACAAATTTTTTTATTAAATTGTTTCCTTTGTCGTGGCAGGTACGCAACCAATTTGACAGCACTGTCAAGCCGGTCGTCAGCCGCTAGTTTGGTGAATTTTGGACAGTAATCGTGAGGGCGTTGGGATCGACCTGTTTGGGAAAGAAAGCAGATCTGTAATGGGACAAAACTGCATTTGACAGACTAGCTGTAGCCTGCGGCACATGCCACACTAAAGAAAGTTTTAAAAGCACTTTAGTGATGGGTAGTATCTCTTGACTAGGGATGCAACAAGTTCTATTTATTTTTTTTGAACGATTACCGAGTACTTGGCTTAGAGCATTGGCCGAGTACCGAGTACTCGGCCGCCGAGTAACAAAGTGTTTTATCTTTTAATACGTTTTGACCAGGAAGACAGCCAAAAATACCTTACTGTTTCACCGCTTACCTGTCAGTCTTCTCTCTAGTGGAAACTTCCCAAATGAAAAAATGCTGAGATATTCTGTGATTCCCTGTGCTAATGCTACTACTGATGTCCGCAGGGTTTGCTGCTTGAAAGCTTCTTGAATTAGATTCAAGCAAAAATTGATGGTAAAATTAAAAATATTTAATATAATAATACTCTTTTTGAGTGAAATCAAAGAATATAGATAGGGGAAGAAGGACAGCGTTATGGGCTATAACGTATATGCTGTGATTTGGGTTGCATAACTATTTACTTGGTTAAATATATCATTTTTTGTTCGAAAATGCCGCTGGGAGCTCCTAGCGTCAAAGTGCTTACCTTATCAGTGGCATTCAGCATGTAAATGCGTCATTAGCATTCTTGAGCTATAACAGTGTTGCAAGAACTTTCTCTCTACAATTCCAATAGTTTTACAATGGTTGTACCTACCCGAAATAAACTTGTATTCTGCCAAAGAATATTTAAGTAGTTTGATTCTGCTTACATCTAAGTTAAGTTAGTTACAAAGAATATTAAATATAGGTGTATATTCTTTGGTTTGTTTTGTTATTATTTAAAACATTTGTTGTCAATCGGATGAACTGGTACCAAGTAAAATAAAGGTTTTATAAGTTTCACATGCAACACTTTTAAACATTTAATAGGTAGCTAGGTACCTATAAAAATTACATAAGAGGTTTCTAATATAATTTCAACAAAAAGTTCACCGATGAGCGCAAGATTATACGGAATACGGATTGTCCCCACTTTATTCTCACAAAATTCTATAATGAATATAGAATTAGCTATGTACAAATAATGAAAAAAAAAACATTAATAAACAATATACGGATTTTATTTAAAAATTTTAATACGAGAGGAAATTATTGTTCAAGTAATGTTGACGATTAATATAGTTTACAGTGATCTATTTTAAATAGCAAATAAAAACAAAAATAATATTGTATCTTGTGAAGTTGATACGTATAGAGTACAGTACGACTACTAAAACAGTACGCCTTGAATATCTCATTTACTTGATGCATTAAAAAATATCTATTTAGGCACATTTAAGTTGGCGATCTCTCATGTATAGTCTCAGCAAAGAATAAGACAATATTATTCGAACATTTATTATCGACATTAAATTATCTTTCAGAAATGTATGCAAAAATTTAATTTGGTGATTAGGGATCTGACCCAAGTCCTGTACAATCTGTTATTAAAAAAAATGAATCGGGGCGGTTTTCACAGAAAACTCACAATTATTTAATAATTTATACTCTAGTTTAAATTACTGCACTTTAAACGTAAATTAGAGTAGAAACGAAAAAGAACTTATGTGGTTAAGGAGCTGCAAACTAATCGAGGGTTGGGGTTCAATACCCAACAATATACCTTTTTTTAACAAATTATCTGTTTTCTTTATTTACCTTGGGGTTAAGTGGTAGAACAGTATGCTAATTCGATTAGCACGCCTGAACTTTGCCCCTTTGAGCAACTTATGTATTCATAATTCAAGTATATTGTAAAATAACAATTTCATTTATTTTTGCTCAATAAACGACATTTATTATTATTATTATTATACTTAAGTCGCTCAAAAATTATGCCAAATAGCTATTTTTAAATAAATTATTATTACTTGCATTTGACATAATTTTTGGGCGATATAAATAATAATTTGTTAATAAAGAGTTAGGTACCTATTGTTAGGGATTGAACCCCAATTTGCCCCAACCTTTTACGGGTTTAATTACTTTTTTTTTAAAGGCAGATTATAGGAAATTTGAGTCAGATCCATTAACGCCAGTTTAAATTAAAATATTTTGAAATAAAGATATACATTTCTTACTCTCGCCAATTTCAATGATCTATTAAATAAATGAGATTTTCAAGGTGTAAATATTACATACAATAAAACAATATAATATACAAAGTTACAAAGAATAGGAAGTACGCAAATATATCTGTAAGCATATAAACGTACATTTTTTAAGCTTTAAACATTACTTAAATGTTGTATTTTTTTGTTGCGTGTACCAGACTGGTTTGTAGTCCTTAAATCTTGCGATAGCCATTTCAACGTTTTATGGAGTTTGCACGTAATTAAATGATTAATTAAAAACAGTTTATGAGAGTAACATGTGTCTTGCTCGTTAAGCCACCCTGGTACTAAAATTTTCACTTTATTTACACTATATGCTAATAATGTTTTCTTAAAACTTACACACGACTTACTATTTTTAAAATAATATTCAAAATGTTCAAGTAACATTGTAAATATTTTTATTAAAATACTTGAAGGTTTTTTTAGGTAAATAACACAGTCGCCCGCACCATAGTCTTTTTGCTGTAAAAACAGTTCATTATGATGCACTACAGAGTCACGGCTGCACATATTTTGACACTGATCACAATTAAAACGTAAAAGCGTTTTATGAATGACATAACCAGCTACATATACCGTCGCACAAGATTCTAATGTGGCTTCTTGATTTGGTTGTGTTGAAACTTCTATTACCTCACTGAGTAAACTGAGGTCACCATCTTCTGCTAATTCAGTTTGTTCAGCAACTGTATATGGTATGTCCTCAACATATCCCATGACGTCTTTTTCTGGCACTTCAACATTCGCCATGTTGACAACAGCATCTTCATCAACTTCGCAGTTGGAGCTCTCTGTAGGATGCTGCAATTTAACCAGCATGTTGAACTGTAGTGCTTGGCGGAAAGATTTTACTGTGGGGTTCGAAGAATTGCCTCCCCTATACCTCAGGACCGCGAAAAGATTTTCTAGAGGATCTTGGTTTAGTCTGCTGGTCAGGAGGAAATGATACCCTTCTTGTTTTAAGTCTTCCCATAGCTCCATAACTGACTGCATGGTTAAAATAAGTCCCTTAAAACAATAAACACCTTGGTTCACCTTGTTATTAGATGTATATGTTTGCCAAGTCTTAACCCACTGCAAATACTCTTTCAAATTATTTTCAGTACGCGGTACGTTGACGGATAGAGCACATGCATATGGGTTACGGTCTTTCAGCATTCGACTGTTTAAGCAATCAAATAAATAGTTAATTTTCTGTACGAATTCTGCAGTATCCAGAGCGCTGGTGCTTTTTAACTCGCCCGTTCCAACAGCAGTTCTTATCGTAGCACTCATGGTGTTGGAAAACACTTGCGTTGCAAATTTAACCCTCATTCGCTGGAAAGTATTGGGGTAGATGTGGGCATCCGTGATTTTTACAGCTGCTCGAACAGTACAAGAAGATTTATCTATTTTGTATGCCTCTTCGATATCTTTCCAAGAAACTTTCTTGCCCTCCACGTAAAAATCCTTTGATAGAAGATTATTCCGTACGCTTTTTATCAAGTGCGGTACGTCATATATTGCAAAAGTTTTTGCGTCGCAGACAAAAAAATACGGCTGTTCTGCAGTAACTCCTAGATTTAAAAATGCAGCTCTATTTGTAGCAGCTTGGTCACTAGTAACAGCACGCACTTTAAGTCCTATTCTTTGTAACTCTTCGATGTTTTTAATAATGAGGGAAGATAGCTCTCCATGTTTAATGGTACCTGAAGAAACATAAAAGCTGACAGGAATCTTCCATTTGTGAATAAGTCCTCTTGCCATAAACACTAGTACATGACTATCGATTTTGCTTTTCCGTCCAAAATGTCCTAAATCTTCGAAACCTTCAATCATATCTTGGCGTGGATTATATTCTAGACCTTTCTTTAAATGCATTTCGTCAAGTAATACGACACACTGTTTTTCATCATCGGTCATGCTGTTAACTTTAACAGCCAGTTTTTTCATTAGTTCCGTACTGGTGCCTGTATTAAGTTGGTTTAACCGTAACCATGAAACTATTGTAGATTTGGAGGGCATAGTAAATTTTAATTTTTCTCTCATAAAAAAGTAGAGGGCTGGAGATTTGTGGTACATATTTAAGGTCAATTCTTTTTCAGCTTCTGTCCAAGGTTGTTTAGATTTGTGAGAAAGTTGCATATTTACAAAGACGCGAACGGTTTTTGGTTTCAAGCCCAGTGCATCTAAATTAGCCCCCTTTCGTGCACATTGCTTCTTCATACGGTAAATTTGTGAATTTTTTGCCGTCACTTGTCTTCGCAGTTTTGCAATTTTTTGATGTAGCACAGCAGAACTACGGCGCTTTCTTGTTTTGGTAGGTGTTGGCATTTCTAACATGGTCTGTTGAAATATGGTTTTTAAAAATAAATCATACTAATAACAGAAAAGATTTTCATGCTGTAGGCTCCATTAAAATGCTTTACAAGCTCATTGTTTTGCCTACATATTTCTACACAATTTATCAGAGAATTCAAAACGTCAATAATTTTTCTGTATTTTATGAAACTGCCAACTTTTGTTCATTTTGTGTTACTGAATAAAAACTCCTAAAGAAGTAAAAATTGATCACCCTGTATACTTACTGCTTGGGATTTAGTTTTGATTTAATTAATAAAACTTTAAAAGAAATTTTAACTAATTATACCTTATTTAATTAGTACCTACACGAAGATCGAGCAACAAATTTGGGGAAACTATAAGATTTAAGCCCCTATAATCGGACATCGTGTTAACCTACTATCGATGGAAAATTTAAAAATTTTATTATACAGTATGGTGATAAAGTTCTACACAAAATTAATAATTTTGTTATTTAATGTTTTTTGGGAAAACCCTGACACGTCAATTTTATTCTTTAAAAAGTGGACATGGCACCGTCCATAGACTTTCCCATACTGGAAATTGTTCATATTTTCTTTTGCATTTAACAGTATAGTTGTTTTCCTCAAAACGGCTGCTTGAGCGCTATCGTAAACCCCGCCTCCTAACATGGTTAGGTGAAATTTTCGAAGTCCCTGAAAATCATATTTTGTATGGCATAAAAATTCGATTTTTTTATTTTCTGATTCTTTGAAGCAAAATAGTAACGACAATTAGAATAAACAATAAATTTTTCAAAAATAGAAGGGTGAGGGAGGCTTTTGTTTCTGCGCTATGTCATTATTAATTTTTTCAAATGGAAATCCCATTTTCCCCCCTTATGTTGATAGATCTCGCCAGTTAAATGGTGATATAAAAAATTAGTACCCCACATAACAATTTTTGAGAAAAATACACATAAAGTTCAAAAAATTCAGATTTTTTTAAATTAAAATAAAGCACCACATCTGTTTCCTTAGAAACGTTAAATTGTTGACTTTGACACATTTGTGAAACAGTGGTAAATGTTTTAAAATCAAAATTAGGTAGTTTTTTGTCATAGCTCTTATTTTCATTAAAAATAAATTCTGAACTGTTTGAACTTCATGTGTATTTTTCTCAAACAATTGTTACCTACGAGGGGCACTAACTTTTTTACATCATCATTTAACTGGTGAGGAGATCTATCAAAATAAGGGGGAAATTGAGTCTTTTTAAAAAATAAAATGACGTGTTTCGGGGTTTTCCAAAAAACATTAAATAAGAAAATAATGAATTTTGTGCGGGACGTTATCACCACACTGTATACAGAACGGGCATTTTTAAAGGAACTAACCTGTATCATAGACGAATCCGGTATGGTATCTGCATCTAATTGCATAGGCGAAGCAATATGATCTTCATCCAAATGAAAAGAGCCCGAACTAGACGTCGCTTTACCATAGACCCTTGGCATGATCTCTTTTTTAAATGCGAGTTCTTTGGGCGACACTGGCGATGTTGCGTGGTCAGGTTGCATGGCAGTTTTGTAATTTAAGGGAACAGCATTATGACTCAGCCTATTTTTTCTTGAATTCATAAACTGCTTTTCGGAAAAATGCATGGCACACACAGTTCTTTCACGTAATTGTTCTTCAGATAACGTGAAAAGCTGTGGATTGCCACAATTAATCAACCACAAATCGCGTCTTTTTTTTTCTATAGGAAAACGAAAAAAGCTTAAATCGCAGTCGGTTCTGCGATTTCGCTTACATTCAAAATATACGCGCGAATTAACCATGATTAAGATTAAGCGTTCGAGTGATCAATTTCGGAAAAGGAAACGTCAAAAGAGTATACGACAACACTGAAGACAAACTTCAGCACAACTGAATGTGAATTTCCAGAAGAAATTCTTATAAGCTGTCCTGTTAATTAGCCTAAGGAATGGGACACGTCTTATCAGGAAAGCACATCAGTAAGGAACGATGCTAATGAAGAATTAATCGAAAGTAGGTAACGACCTATGACTATTGACTTATTTACGATAGAACTGACCGAAAAACCTATTTTCATAAAACGTAAAACATTTGCCAAACTTTAATATTTGTGGAAAAAATATCAAATAAAAGTCACTAATAATAACTTTTGAGCATATGATTAAACTTTGAGTAGTTAGTAGCTTATTATTTCTTATTGCAGTATGTTTAGAAAGTTTTCACTGCAAATTGTCTTTTGTTTTGTTACATAGCAACCAGAGCACACTATTCATTTGTTTTTACAACTAACACAGTCAAGGCACACTAGATTAAAAAGTGTTTTATAAAATATTTTAAAAGTTTGTGAAAATAAGTATGTGAAACCGTACATGAATGAAAAGGGAAAAAAATAAGCTTTCCAATGATGCAAAATTTTGATATCCATTCCATTTAAAAAAATGTAAGTTTGGGCTGTACCTCGAAAATTACGAATCAGAAAAATATTAAAGTAGGCCTATTCTGTAGAGCCTACAATTCCCTACAAGCTCTTTTTTGAAAATTGAAATTATATGAAATAATAAAAAAGTTATGCATGGTTGAAAAAATCGACCAGTTTCAGTTTTTCGATTATAACAAGTAGGCTATGCGTTTTTTTCGGAAAAACAGAAGTGTCAATAAATTGGCCTCATAAATGTGCACCTTTTTCCCCATTTGACCGAAGTTGTATCTCTTACCGTTTCCGAGATGCCAATGGTGGCACCTCGAAAATTACTCCACTCTGTATAAAATCTTGTGTATATTTTGAGCGCAAAATCAAATTGCCAATTTCGCTCTTATACAAATAGCTGTTAAAATCATAACTCTGTAACTTCCTTGCAATCTGGCAACGCTGAGACGCGTTCTTGGGAAAAATGCGACAGGGATCTGTAAATGCGTCCCCGACCGTAGCCGTGAACGAGTTCATTAGTACTGGCGGCGGCTGCTTGAGGGCCAGGCAAGAACTGAGGAGCTTTTAAATAATACGCTAATAACCCATAAGGCTGTCCTTCTTCCCCTATCTATATTCTTTGGTGAAATTAAAATTAGTGACAGTGACAGTGCAGCCGGTGCTACGGAATTGCCTGTGAAAGTAAAGTCAAAAACAAAAAGTAAGAGAGACACTTGTATATTTGCATCATAACCTTCCTATTCTTAATTACAAGTATTGAATTTGATTATTGATGACATATTATATCTTAGTGGATTTAGTTACGATAATTATTAGTAACATGCTTATGTCTATCTCACTTCATACTGTTTCTTTTTTATGTCAGCGCTCCCCAAATGTTTGCTCATTCTATAGCTGTTGGTTAAGAATAGAAATAAAAATTACGTCTTCCCTATTTTTTTAAATTTTTTGTTACTCGGCCGAGTAATGAATATAAGACCGAGCACCGAGTACTCATTACTCGGTGAAAACTTGAACCGAGCATTGAGTACACGGCTTACTCGTTGCAGCTCTACCCCTAATCTTGCTTTTTACTACAATTATCTGCTACACAGTAGATCATTATCACAGAAATAATACTTGTAGCCACTGCTAGAAGACGAAACACCACAAAACCAAACACGAGACAGGTCACACACAAAAAGTCCACAGTTGTCAACAACAAGTGTCATGTGAACCGAAACATCAAGGAGAAGATTTGTAAAGGTCTGTTTAAATGGATGGTTTGTTTTTTTGTTAATGGACAAGGTCTAGGCATGCAGAGTACCAGGTACCTTAGACACCGACTGCTTTGGTCATATGGTCAAAGTCCTACTTAGAATTTTGCCGAGACTAAGGAGTTCCAACCCTAGCAAGGGATCTTTTGCATGCTACACATCGTAGTAACATGGGACCCACGGCTTTACATCACTTCCGAATGATGGCATTCTGTAGAAGCTTTCATCTGCATTTTTTTATTTTTGAAAACCTCACCGGGACCGGGAATCGAACTCGCGACCCCAAGGGCCGGTTGCAGAAAGCAATGTTAAGTCTGGTGTTAGCTAACATCGCGTCAAAGTGAACAAAATCGCATCAAATTTTGTTTACTAATGTATTAGTTACCATAAGCATTTGAGATTTGATTCGTTTTTGTTCACTTTGACGTCGCGTTAGCTAACCCCAGACTTAACATTGCTTTCTGCAACCGGCCCTTAGATCAGTAGTCAGGATGCTTACCACTGAGCTACCGACCCCGGCTAAATGTAATGTGATTGAGATATTATTTTAAAATGCAAGTACTCCATGGTTTGTGGATCCAACCAATCACAATGGGTTGCACCAATGACTCGACTCTTTCTTATTATATACAGGGACTCTACGTAGAACTAGAGACCCTGTATAAAAAGTAAGTAATATACAGGGTCTCTACCTAGAACCAGAGCCAGTGTATATAGGAGAGTACCGCCATTCTTTGATCAGTGAAAATGCCGCCATCGCCGCTATTTTTGTTCCCATCAGCAATAACTGATTGAGTTATGTCTAAAATTCTTGAAATTGGCAAGACTGTAACTCCATGTCAAATTTGAGGTTAGCAGGTTATGTTTTGCGTAGGTTTGTGTCAAAACTGACGCAAAACCTAACCTGCTAATCTCGAATTTGACATAGACTTACAGTCTTGCCAATTTTAAGTAACGTTTTGGATTGCCAACAAACGTCACGTTGTCGGAATTGTGCTACAAACCTCAAAGTGACGCATATGTCAGAGGAATAAAAATGGCGGATGTGGCAGTACTCTCCTATATACACTGGCTCTGCCTAGAACTAGAGTCCCTGTATATACTATATACAGGGACTCTACCTAGAACTACAGTGGCTATATACAAGACATTTTGAGGCAAATTTGGGTAAGATATACAGTGCCTTTAAAAATTATTGAACGTCTTTGAATGTCATTATTTAGGCCTTAGTTATTTTAACTATTTGATGTTGGCTACACGTGCATCCTGATATTTTGAGGTTGACATTTTTCATTGGCGTTCGTTCGTTGTGCTGTAAGGTGTTGCACTTCTTTAATTAACGTATTTGAGTTTAATGTAAGTATACACACTAGTTAACAAATTTCAGGTTTTGAGGTTATGTTTTTGTTGGATTACAAATTAGAAACATGCGGTTCACACTGAAATAGTATATTATGATACGAGTTTTATAAGAAGCATTTTGTAGCACGCACGGATTTAGGGTACGACGAGCGAAGCGAGGAGTGCCCTAAAGGAGCAAGTGCTACAAAATGTCTTATAAACGAGGTATCATACAGTATTTTATCTACTTTGCCACTTTTTTAAGCAAAAAAAATTAAAATTTTTAGTATTTTTATTATAGCATCGCTTTGTGTCTATTACGATACGCAACGCGTATCGTAATAGCCTCAGTACGAACGCAAAGTAGATAAACGATGCTTTTATACTAATGGCTTACTTTTCAGTGGAACCCGAAGTCAGGATGATTCATGGTCATATTCAATTGAGCCATGCATCGAACAATTTACTGTGGAGTTTCCAGGTGTGCAAATCAATTACGGTGCTTCTGCTCACCATAAGCGGATTATTATTCACCATTTATTTATACAATCAGTCATTTTATGGACTATCAGTACAACCTGTGTGCTTAAAACTAGGAATCTACACTATAATCGTGACATGATAAGATATGCCCCATTGGACATTATTTATAATTTTACTCAACTTGGATATTTAGTACTAAATGATACATATAAAGTTTATGTGAATCTGGTTAGTAAGTCAGATGCTTGAACCGTGTCAATCTTCATAGTTCTTCTTTGTCTTGTAGCAGTATGCTTCCAAGTTCGTTTGGGTGTTGTGCCGGTTTGTCCCTGTGTTTGACAATGAATTTGGTTATTTCTTCAGGAATGGTTGGTATATTTAGGTCAGCATGAATTATCGCACTTGGAATATACCAAGGAGTATTTACTTTCTAGGCCTAGGAGTTGTACTTTGACTTTCTGCTTCTTCTGCATCATCCCTATTTACCTCCGACAGTGTAGTGTATTTGTTGCTGGTTCCAAGCCAGTATTGATCTATCTTTGTAGTTATGGGTTCATCTTCTGATGTTTGCCTGCTTCTTTTTTTTGTTACTTTTTGCCACTGATTTTCTGCATTTGGTAACGGTGCTGGGTATTGAGGATTTAGCGATTGTGATGAGTTTATTATTGGCGGAATGTTTAATGGCTGACTGTTGTACATTGTTGGATTTTGTGTGTGTGCTTACATTGGTATTGATTGCAATAATGAGGTGTTCCGTGGCATTTGAAAGTAGAGTGGTGCATTTGGATCACTTAATGTGTCCGTTCGATTAAGTTAACCCTACGGTTTATCAAGCTACACACAAGCGTCTCCAAAAATCGAAGGTAAAGACCATGCTGATCACTTTCT
>CALNHX010005708.1:0-102127 GCA_940337035.1 Agriotes lineatus
TCGAGTTAAAGGGGAAGACCCCTTACTTACAGAAGCAGAATCGGACTCGCAAAGCCCATCGCACCCACGCCTTGAAGTAATGACGGCCACTTGCACAACACACAACCTCTCTTCGCGTCTGCAAGTAGCCGGGTGACGCTATGCTTTTCCCCCGCGGAGCAACAACCAATAACGACGCGGCGTCTTTGCCAGTTCAAGCCAGTTCCTCTAGCCTTAGATGGGCACGCGTTATACAAAGGGTGAACTGAAAATGGTTGCAGCGAAACCGCTACGCCCATACACAGGGTGTTCGGATTTAAATGGGAAATAACAGAGCTGGTATTTGTGAATATTTGCTAAATGAAATTGAAAGTGCTGACCTCCGATTTGAGATACAGACAGACTGTGCTGAAGGTTTAGCTACGCTACTTGATTGCCTAAGGCTGCAAAATGGCTTAACAATTAGAAATAAACAGGTGGTCTTCCTGTATAACCACTAGGCCATTAGTCTTATGCACTTTCAGATGTATGAAATTTATACCTTTGCTTTTGTGGAGCACATAGAACAACGCCTGGATGTCCCATATACGGAAAGATGGCTAACTTTCTCGTATCGGATTTCTACAGGAACATTTATTTTGAAGGCGTTTATTTTATATTTTCGTCCTTTAGGAGTACTCTCAGTTGTGGCCCCTATTAGTCCACTGATTACAGCTAAGCGAGATTCTTTCACAAGGAAACTGACTTAGTGATAGCCCTTAGACTGAAAATAATAAAAGCATTTGCCACGGTAACATCCAAAAAGTGGAAAAAGATCCTGTGCCACAATTTTTTACTTTTCCTATCTATAGCATAGTAACTTTTGTACATGTCCGCCTTATCTACCGCGCCCATGTTTTACTAGTAGTGGGCAAGGAACCACAGTTATAGACCCATCCTTATTGTTGCGGTTGACTTGTGAAGAGTCATCTGGGTTGTGGAAATTGGACAAGAAATTTGTAGCTTTTTTATCTTTTCATTTGACATATAATAGTCCATTCTCACTCTGTCTCAAATCTATATCTCCTCTTTCCATATCCTTGTCAGATTGGATATCTGTGGGCAGAAATTTTCTAGTTTGCCAAACTGTACCACATGCATAAATCTGCGTCTTGGCTAAATCTTCTAAAAGTCTTACAGAGCTGAAGTAATTGTCGAAGTATACATGATGGTTTTTATGAGCTAAACATTTAGTCAGATCTTTAACAACACGTTCTCCTAAACATTTCTCTTGCAGTTGATCTTCTTTTCCCGTATAAATTTGAAATTCACAAACGTATCCTGTTTGATCAGCTTGTACCCTCGTTTGATCGGTTTCATTGGTAGATATTGCTTAAGGCTTGATCTACCTTTAAATTTAATCATACTTTCATCAACAGACTGATTTTTGCCGGGTTTATAACATTTCAAATACGTTTGAGAAAGAATATTAAAAAACGGACGCACTTTATATAGCTTGTCAAATTGTGGAGAATTCCTTTCAGGTAAAACAGAATTATCACATATAATCTCATAAGAGCATTAATTCTTTCCGGAAATTTTTTTGAGTGCGTTCCAACAAAGTCGTATTAATTTGCCCGAGCGGGACGCGAGGGCAAATTAGGACGTTGTTGGAATGCACGAAAAATAATTTCCGGATATGAATTAATGCTCGAATGCAGATTCGGTAAGAAAATCGTAACGATACAAACCCTAAAAAGAAGTAATGTCTACCTACAAAAAATTTCCAAGAAATTTTGTTGTTGTCATGGTTACGGCTCGTGAACTAATTTTTTTATTGGTCATTAATGAGTGTCGTACGATTTTCATTTATATAAAGATTTCCTAAGTACCAACTAAACCTGTTTCGTGACATTTGAGATGCAATATATACATCACTGAGTTGAGGATTAGACGACCAGTAATCCTTATAACTAGGTTGCTGTTTGATTCCCATCAGCAGATTTATGGCTAAGAAAAATCTTCATTTCATCTTTTGTGTCTGGTTTGAAAGGTTTTCCTTTTTGTGTAGCGTATAAATTTGTTTGAAAGGCCAAGTGATCTGAGAACTCTTTAGGAAAAACTTCTAAAAATACATCGTATGGAGTCTCAATGTTTTCTGACAAATTTGGACCATAATCTTTTGTAAACGGTAAAATATTTTGGGTAAACTTTTTCTTTTCCCATTCAATACAATAAGGCTTTTTACCCCCAGTCATTGATGAATCCTCCTCTGACCCTGATTCATATACCAGCTCAAAACGAGGTTGCTTGAAAACTTGAGCCAGGGGAATATCGTCATCAGAATCTAATTCACTTGTTAGTTCATCACGCAAAAATATATTGTCGTTTTCTTCCTGAAAGTAATGCTCTTGATTGTCAACAATCTGTGAAGAAGTATCTCTTGATGTTGATGGAACAGCCACATCGGGTGGATTTAATAATATATTTGACAAAGTAATAACTTTTTGAGGTCTTATTTCTTCTAGTTCTTCTTCATCAGAACTATAGTTACCACAGATTCAGAATCTGAAGGGATGTCGTCTATAATCGTCTGAAGTTTTTCAGACGTTAAATTTTCCAAATCTCCGTACCGCCAAAAAGCTCTTTTTCTTACTGAATCTGGAGCAATAATTATAAATAATAATAAATTGCTTGATAGCTGCAGTAATATAAAAAATTAAACCTTTTTTAGGCGACGAAATAAATACGATCACAATAAAAAACACACACACTGAATAAAGTACAAGTTATAAGTGGCTACAACAACTAACCACCATATTTAGACATGATTTTTTTAAAATTGAGCTTTCTATATCTATATTCTAGAAGGCTTATATTATACTGGCAACATCTTTCTACAAAAATTGCAAATCTTACCTTGCATTTTTTCTAAAATGATCTGATTTAGCAAAAACTTCTTTCAACAGGCACATAAATAATGCGTCACACAACAAACAGAGAGTTATTTTACCTACTAAACTTTAATATTCAATATTTTTTGGTAGAGGGCAATACTGTTGTTGACATAACGTGGTTATATGGTAAATCCACTGGTCCACTTTACATTTAAAGCATATTTTGAAAGGTGGTTACACTTCGTAGCCAGTGGCACACAAAGGGTTAAAGTAAAACTTGACCTTTTATTTTGAGTTGATAAAAGCACACTTTAACATGTACTATAGAAAAAAATGACAAATGCAATAGAGGACATTTCAGATAAACGATCGACTTCGGGAATTGGGAAATCGGGAAAATCCATTGACTTCAACGACGGAAAAATTTCAATATCAAGAAAATATAAGTATTCAATATTCCACTAGTTTTCCAAAAATGGTTCTCAATAATTGCACATTTAACTTTAATAAATGAATTACATACGTAGGAACTTAGTTTATAATTTGAAGGTTTTTGTTCAATTTTGCAGTCGGTTAATAAGTAATTATGTAATTTCACTTGTTCATAGCAAATAGCAATAAATAAAATATCGTTGTATCCATGATTGTTTGTACTACATCTTAAACGTAATCAATAGGTAGTACTATACAAAGTATAGTATGCAACTCGCACGAAATGGCAATATTGCATTTCATACCGTGTAAAATGAGCCTCATTTCGTGATCGTTGCATACTATACTATTTTAGTTTTAACTGAATCAAATAATGCTTATTTCATATTCAGTTGTGATGTCAATAAAGAAAGTGTTAGTTAGTAAAGTATTATGTATATAAAATCTCATTGTGCAAACGTAGTACAAAAATATGTGTTATTTGTATAAGCCGTTCACGACCTTTTTGGGACAGAGTTGGCTATGATTTTTTCTTTTCATGTTGGACTAACTGATTCGATGATGTAGCGGATGCAACTTTTTTTTTCTGTCAGTGTCTGTTCGACATTTTCTTGCCACCACATTGCCAGATTTATTATTTTAATATTCGTAAGAAAATAAATGATTTATCAAATATGTAAAAATAATTTTAATTTCCGTCAAAGGAAAAGTAAAAAATTCCCAAAATAATTTTGTTACAACAAATTATTTCCATTAAACGATGCTACTTCCAATTTAAAAAGGACAGACCAAATGTAAAGGAACACGAGTCGATGTGGAGACTTGAGAATATCCGGCAACAATGTACCTACTCAGAAAATATAACCTTAAACTGAAACCAACCTAACCTAACACAAAAAGTGTCAATTTCCATGAGGGAGTTTAGTTGCAACAGAGGTTCTGCCAACAAAATTACTAGATGCTCATAGCCTCCCCTGACCCAAAAAGATCGTGAACGGCTTATATATCATATGGTGTGCTCACTTATGTGGCTAATAAAAAAAATCTGTGTTGACGGAGGATTGTTTAAATAACATGCGAATAGTTTGCAACTTCAATCTGTAGGTATAAATTGTTTGATTAATTTTTTGTCACATAACTGTGCTTAGTTGGTACTCATGTGTTCTGACTATTAAGAAAAACATTAAGGTCTATTCACAAATACAATGCCTATATAAATTGAGTTGATAGTTCGGTGACATGCATGACCAGATCCTATCGAAGCCAAAGTTGTACACTTAACTTTAAAATTATAATGTTTGTTTATTGGATCAAATTATGCTCACTCGTGGTGTTAATGAAAGAATCGTGTTCTGCGTATGTAAAATGAGAAAGTTATAATTTCACGCTGCAGTGTGTAGTGAGTATGCATATTTGTGTAATTTGTTACAAGGAGTTGTGATTCAATTCACATTTTATTGGAACATACTTTACAGAAAAATATTTTCTTTTATTGACAGCACTCGTAAATTCAAAGTGACCATAGTCATATGAGTATAAATAATAAATAAGATATTTTGAACTTTTTTTTTATTTTATGCAAACAATACTTTACCCATGCAGCACATTTTTTTCTGTTAACAGGACAAGTGAGCACAAAGAGAGCCGAATTAGATTTTATTAAAAAACATTATACTAAAGTGGAAGGAACACCGTTATGTGTGAGCACTTCAGCCAAAGCAAAGTAAAACTTTATTCCACCACAATCTCCAACAAATGCGTTAATAAGGTTTTATCTACTTTGGTGTCACAATATGACTATTATAACACCGAAAACAGCGTTATAATAGAGTCTATTATAACACTGTTTTTGCATTGTTATTTTTATTTGAAAAACATTGAAACAGCCTACCTTGTTTTAGATAACTGACAGATAGTCACATTAATGAAATGTCAAAATTAACAGTTTCAGATTATTTTTTTATGCAAATTAGATAAAATACTATATGACACTTGTTGTTTTATTATAAGACTTATTGTCGCACTCATTCCTTTAGGGCCCTCCTCACTGTGCTTGTCGTGCCCTAAACCCTCTCGTGTGACAAAACATCGTCCTACAAAACGCATATCATAAAATACTACTAGGAAAGCAGAAGATAACTTGGTTAAGTTCTTCTCTAAATGATCTTTTTAATTATTTTTCTACTACCACCACTAAAATTAGACCTTTTAGCGCTAGATTTTTTCACTAAAAGTGACGTTTTATAATTTAGCGTGTTTAAAGAAATCAGCTGTTTACTTTTAGCACATATGTTATAAAGTGAAGTGAGATTATAAAACTACAATTTCGAACTGGAAGTGAAGTTGTAAAGTTATTCTAGTTACTTCTTGCGTTAGAAGTAAAGTGTTTTTTAAATAACTAAAGTTTTATGTAATGAATACAGTCAGATGTGTAGTATTAATAATTATCTTTGATAACTGACGTTGACAGTACTGGCTCCACAAACGTTACCCTGCGCGCCAAGGCCCTCTCTTTATTATGACATAAATTATAACTGTTATAGATGCAAACCTTTGTTAAATCGACATTTAGGGATTAATAACAGTAAATTTAAGATCGTAGAAAAAATATTGTATGCAACTCGTTGTAAAAGTGGTTTTTTTTTTTTTTTTTTTTTTTTTTTAAGAATCGTGTATTGTCAGATCAACATATAAGTGTTATACATGACATTTATGATCTAGACAGTAAATGACAAGTACAATGACAAGACTATTCTAATGTCTCAGACTGTTCAAGAGAATTTATAAATGTTATTATTGTTAAGGATTAGCTTAGTCACTATCGTTATACGTTATAAGATCTTGCGGCATTTTTCGCTTTAGTCTAGTATATATGTTTTTTTGACAGAGATTGAAAAACACTGCACCGTCGCACGCACCGTCGCACGCACTTGCATTTTTAGCACATTTTAGCATAAAGTCTTGAATTGGCGAAACACCTAATTCGAAGTGGAGTTGATTGTTTCGGATGTACCAAGGAGCGTTTACGGCAATTCTAAGGATCTTATTTTGAAATCGCTGCAACTTCTGTATATTGGTTTTGGATGTGTTGAGCCAAACCGGACTAGCATAGAGTATTAATGGTCGTAGTAGGGTCTTGTATAATAGTATAGTACATTCAGGTTTCAGTGACGACTTCCGGTTTATTAATGGGTACAGCTGCCTAAGTCTATTGTTACCTTGCGAGAGCTTTTGGTTTATATGGTAACTCCATCTAAGACGAGTATCTAAATGAACTCCAAGATATTTGACGGCACTGTCTTTTGGGTTCCATGGTATAATAACTCCACTTATTTCGATGTTCGGTGGGTCGACAATTCGTCTCAAAGCGAATATCTTGCCTTGGCATTTTTCGGGGTTAATTCGGATATTCCAGTTGTTGTACCATTTAATAATAGTGTTAACGGCACATTGTAATTCATGAACTGCTTCATCCAAGTTAGATCTCTGTGTAATTATTGCAGTATCGTCTGCAAATATGGCTAAGGATGCTGTTACCATTGGTATGTCAGAAGTATAGATATTGAAGAGAATTGGCCCCAAAATGCTTCCTTGTGGAACACCTGCGTGAATTTCTTTAACTTGAGATGTATAAGAATTTACTTTAACTGCAAATGTTCGATGTTCAAGGAAGGAGAAGATGATCATTTGCAGGTAACTTGGTATGTTGAGGTCCAGGATCTTTTTCTTTAAGCCTTCGATCCAGACCTTGTCGAAGGCCTGTGCTACATCAAGAAGAACCATTGTGGTGTAACTCTTGTTTTCAAAGCCAGTTGAGATGGTTTCGCTGACGCGTTGAAGCTGGTGACATGTTGAATGTCCTCTCCTAAAACCAAATTGAGAAGGTGGCAGGGTATGTAGTGTTTCTATGTCTTTCAATAATCGGGTGTAGATAATTCTTTCAAGGACCTTAGAGAGAGTAGTTAAAAGACTTATAGGTCTGTAGCTATTGATGTCGTTTTTGTTTTTGCCTGGCTTGGCGAACATGAGGATATGTGCATGCTTCCATTTACTGGGGAAGAAGCCTTTTCGAAGACATCCATTGAACAGTGTGGCTAGGTATGCTAAGCATTTCTTGGTTAAGTGCTGAAGTACAATGTTGGGTATGAGATCACATCCGGGTGCTTTTCGTTTAGGTAAGGCGGTTATGATTTGGGCTATTTCTCTAGGTGATGTTGGTTCAATGTTTTCGGGAATGGGAAGATTTCTCTCGATGTGGTTAGTTACATGAAGTGTCTGCGTTGGGTTGCAGATATTTGATGGTGTGAATACCTTTTCTAGATGAGAGGCGAACGCTTCGGATTTTTCACCATCAGTGTTAAATGTATCGATTCCAGATGTAAGGGTGGGTAGTTCGTCATGCTGTTTTAAAATTTGTTTGGTGGTTTTCCACATCCCTGGGTCTCCCGGGCCAATTTCTGCGATGTATTTTTTGTATGACTCTATTTTATATCCATCCAGTTCCTTTTTTATACGGTGCGTTAGATTGTTTAGTAGTCGTTTGATTTCGGGGTTTCGTGTTCGTTGCCAGTGCCTTCTTGCTTGGCTCTTCTCTTTAATCAAACTGATTATATAATTTGGAGGACGATTGTAGTCTATCGATGGGCGTCTCGTTGTGGTTGAGATTGATGAATTTACTGCTTCAGTTATTGAGTACGTAATGTTTGATACTGCGGCATCTAGATCCTCGACAGTGTTTTGGTTGTTTGGCTTCTCAAGATTTGCATCTAATTGCTCTTGAAAAATGTTCCAGTTTATTGGTCCCTTGATTAGTTTAAGGGGAGGTTGCTTTAATTGAGGTATGCTTATGAAGGACACTAAGACGGGTAGGTGGTCCGAGTTTAGTTCAGGTATCACTCTTTGATGTAGTTGTTTTGAGAAGTTTTTTTGTAATACAATGTCCAGAATGTCTGGTTGGTGATCAGCACGATACGGAAAATATGTATACTCGTCGGGAGTCATGATCTGGAAGGTGTATTTGGTAGAATGCTGCTCTAGCTTGATGCCTTCCGGATTGGTCGCTCGGCAGCCCCATAACGTATGCTTTGAATTTAAATCTCCTATGATTAATGTTTGTTCAGTCGTGTCGAACAACTGTTTTAGATCGTCTTCTACTAGTTTTTTATTTGGTTGTCTATAAACGCTTAGGATTTTGAGTTGGCTTTGATTACTGAGTTGAATTTTGACGCCAGTGGCTTCAAGGCTGATGTTGTGTAGATCAGCAAGCTTGGTATGTTCAAGCTTTCTTTTAACAATGATTGCAACACCCCCGGATGCAATCCTTGCGTTTCTATCTTTACGGTATGTATGATATCCAGGTATTTTGAATGTGTCCTTTTCGGTTAAGTGGGTTTCGGTGATGCAAGCTACGTCAATATTATATCTGGCTAGGAATGCTATGAAAAGTGAGCGTTGGCTGGTGATGCCATTAGAGTTCCAATTAAGGATTGTTAATTTATCTATTAGTTTTGATGTATTATGGTCCATTAAGCAGTAAAGGTAAAATTGAATTGATAATAAAATCTTTGATTAAAGGAAGATAGGGGGTTATTAAGTCTAGAAGAGTTTTGGTAAGGTTTGCTGATTGGTATTGTTCGGAGGAAAGAGTTGTTAAGTTTGGTATAGTAGAATTGGTGTTTAAACCGTTTCTGACTCTGTTAGCATAGGTTTGTGCTGGGTTAACAAGTGGGTTGTTAAAAACGGGTCTGTTTCTTATTCGCTTTTGTTGAAGCTCAATGTGATGGCTGCATCCCCTGTAACTCGCTGCGTGTTCTCCTCCACAGTTGACGCACTTTGGTTTTTCTTTGTTTAGTTTTTTACACTCTGTGTGGCTGTGATTGCCGGCGCATTTCACACATCTTGGGGGAAAAGTGCAGTAGTTCTTGGTGTGCCCAAAACGCTGGCATCGATGACACTGGGGCATATTTGTTGGTTTTTTCCTAGTCTCAACAGTTACTATTGAATGATGTAGTTGTTTCAATTTATAAATTTCTTTAGCTTCGTCGTTGTTGGTCAACAATACTGCGCACACGGGAAGGGGCTTTTTATCGCGGGTTAATAATCGAGTAACATTAATAATAGGCAATTTAGTTAATGCTTCTTCAATTTCTTTGGTGGTTAGCGATAACGGAACATTTTTAATAACAACAGATAAGGGCTTGCTTTTGGGGTTTTGAAATGTGTGATATTGAATTTGATTATCAGTGTAGAATTTGGTAAGTTTGCGATAATCCTCTTCAGCTGTCAGGTTAATGCGTAAAGAGTTTGTACTGCACATGGTTGTAAACTCGCCTGTTGCTACACTTTTGATATCCTCTATCAGGGCCTTGTGATTTACCGCATTATGCATGTAAATTGGTGGAATTTTTGGCTTGCTGTTGGTTTGTTCTTCATTAGTGTTGACGATTGGCTCTTCATTGGGTTCGTTTGCATTAGTTGATGGCAAGTAAAATTTGTTTTGGGGTAATAAGTCTTCGGTTGACCACATGTAGCGTTTTTGCACCTCATTTACAGGTGGAGTTAACTCGTCTAATTTGCGCTTCGATTGCGCTTGCGACGACATTTTAAACGCATTTGCGTGTTGCGTGTTAGCAAAGTTAGATGAAAAATATTTGGATGTACTCACAATTTGGCTATAAAGATAGCTTTAATGTCAGCTGTCTCACACTGATAACGGAGCGAAAAAGACGTCCGCTCAGAACCAGTGTTTGCACTCGACTATTATACAAAATATATGTATGTTGATCACAAATTAACATAAACCTGAATAAAACACACAATTTCGTTGAAAAATTTGCAAATGTTTTACACTTTTTTATAAAATGTATCGCACAAAATTAAAAGAAATCACAATTTTCTAAATTATATCACGCTATTATGAAATCGTAGATTGATTTTTTGAAATTTTACACTTTGTAACTGTAAAATAACTGCAAATACTAATATTTTAGCTTTAGACTTTGTAATTATTGCAGATTCGAGAAAAAAAACAAAGCAGAGTAGAAATAAAAAACACAAACACTTTGTAATAAACAAATATATTGTTCTTATTTCGTATAATACTTAATAATATAAATATAAATGTACAGCAGAATGTCTTATTTCTAAAAATTCGCTAGCAATTTACAAAACTGTAGTTTGAGGTGCACGACATTTCAAATTAAAAAGACTGCAAGTAATAAAATCAGAAATTCATTGTGTAATTTTAAAGTTTAAGATGCACCCAATCTAGAATTCCCTTCGTTTTTGGTGTTGATGACATCTGCCTTAGAGGCGTTTTTCTAACGGCCCTTTTTTGGAGGCGTTTCCTTATCGGCGTTCTTCTGACTGAACCTTTTTGATGTGGACTTGAATGAGTAGCTGGTGTTTTTAATTTATATTCTAAATCGGACTCGCAGTTATCAGTTTCCATTTCGGTTTTTCCTGTAGTATCAGTCGGGGTTGGCTTCTTTTGCTGTTTAGGTTTAGCTAGCAGCACATTAGCAACGTTAAGGTCTTTGACGTACTCAGCAAACTGTAGGCGTCCGGGTGGATTAATAGTTTTTCGAGGCCGCAGAGTGTCATGAATTAAATCGACTATGTTAGACGCCGGTAAAATTTCACCCTTTATAGTAACGGTGCCCTTGTGATCCCAGCTCACATCGCTTGAGGTACTCAAAATGCGTAGGAAAACTTCAGCTTTTTTCTTAAAAGTTTTGGGAAGTGTAGATAAAATAACGGCATTTGATAGGCTGTCACTGGTTGTTTCAATAGGTATTTTGATTGGCTGCCGCGCCTGGTTTGTGAAATGAAGGAATCGTTGTAAAACCTGATTGTACTGGATCCATTTATCGTGATCAGTTAATTTGGACTTTAAAACTTTTTGCATTTCGTCATCAAGCTGTGATAATATATTTTTCTCCGCATCATCGCCAGACTTAAGACGTTGGACAAATTCCGGCGATACAATCAACATCTTCCGCTCTTTGTCCATTTTAGTCGAAAAGGAGCTCAGTCGTTTGTTCTGGTAGAGCCGTCGTGAATAAACTAGCTTAAAATCAAGACTTTCATAATAAATATATAAAAAAAATATGACAGGTACGGGAATCGAACCCGTATTCTCTCTCGAGATCAGAACTTGAATCTGACGCCTTAACCATTCGGTCAACCTGCCTCCCCTATATAAACGAGCACTCTCTGCATAATTAAGAAAATATATAGTTTAAAAAGCCTTCTGCATGCAATTTCAAACAATATTTCATATAAATTAAGCCATGTACAAATTTCTAAATCGGTTTTGATATATATTTTATCGAAAGATTGGAAAATCGGAAAAAAATTCAAATTTCAAATATTCCCGCCAGAAATCCAAGATGGCCGCCGAAGTCCCACTCGTAATTCCAGAAGCAAATTAAAAAATCTAATGCGTAATTTAATCAGTAGCACACATCAAAAATAATTAGGTCAATCCGCGACATTAATTAGAGCATCTGATTCGCGGTTTAATTCGCGGTTTAATTGACTTTTAATTGATCCGATTAAAAACAAAATGGCCGCTATCCTGACGACTGTTCTACTCCGGCCAATGACCAGTCTTTAATGCCAACCGTTTGGCGGTCACTGGATTTATTTAAAATAATATTTAGTTTTTATTCACTATCATATCATATACAGTGTGTCTCAGGATTGCTGTTACAACAGGTGAGATGAACTAAAAATTTTTGACTTTTATTTTTAAGATGGTGGGATTAGGTCCTGCTTGGTCTGAAGAGAATTTTAATAATATTTTCAGTTTTAGAAAGAACAAGTTGGCCTTGATAGTGAAGCGAACACTATTTTCATTTCAGGTAAACCACCCTTTCTGTTCATGATACGGCAAAATGTTACCAAGAGAAGTTGTTCAGAATGATAAATTATGGCCCTATACAGAATTTTAGGAGGCTCTACCTACTTGGATTAACCCTTATTTTTAAATTAAACAAATTGTATCACTAATACTCGCAAATAGGCGTATAAAGGTATTAGAAATTGCCCAAGACATTGGTGTTTCACAAGGAAGTGTTTACAACATCATCCATATCAATTGTCGAAAGTGTCAGCCAAGTGGATGTCCTGAAATCTTTCTGGCAGCATCACGCGGGTTCCTCGACCTCTTTAATTCTAATCCAGATGATTTTATGGCTCGACTTGTAGCTGGAGATGAAACATGGCATCATCACTGGGATTCTGAAATGAAGCATGCGGAAATCCAGCTCGGAAAGAAATCAAGACACAGGCTTCTGCTGCAAAGATCATGGCGCCCAGTGGCGGTGATATGCATAAGCGGGAATAAGCGTTTTCTTAGTGGCCCAGGCCCTTTGGGGGAAGGGGGCGGTAAGTTCTGTATTCGCTTATTAAATATCTCGATACCTTCTACTTCATTTGGGTACAGATTGATAACACTGCAACCTCAGTGCCCACTCTCAGTTATCAGCGATCAGACTGGATTTGAGAACATTTCTGAATTTTTAGAACCGAGAAAACGTTTTAGAATGCAAGAAGCTGAATAGGTTCGATGTGATTTGCTTCAGAAAAACAATCTCGCCATTCAGTTTGTAAACGCTATCTCCTTAATAACAGATGATTTAAATGATAGCTTGAATGTTCCAGATTTGACAATTTTATTCCGACAGAAATATAGTGTTCTCAAAAGCCATTTTGGTGAGATTATTACTGCATTGGTTTTATTCTTGACTCTACCTGTAACATTAGCCACAATAGAAAGATCATTTAGCAAGTTGAAAGTAATAAAACATTATTTAAGGAGTTCTACGAGCCAAGATAGGCTACACGACCTTTCGGTTTTGTTAATTGAGCAAAAAGTATAGTCTACGATGGACATAAAAATCTTGTGGAACAATTTGCTGTCAATAAGTCCAGAAAGATACATTTTTATTTCTGTATTTAGTTTTACGACGTTTTACAGATATTAATGGTACAAATAAATACCAAGTATTTGTTATCTATTTTGAGGTGGGTCTTTAGGAATTAACCTGAATATTATTTTATTTTATTAGTGTTACCTAAGTAGATATTTATCCATCAGTTTTCTTATAAATTAGAAACTATTCAATAACCACATTAGATGAAAAAAAAATTTCGACCATACTTCGAATAAACTTATTTATCTTGAATTTTCTAAAATTTCGTACCATGACCACGAGACGTCATCCCTTAGACATACTTTGTCATGGAATGGAATCGTAACTATGATAAATACTTTATTACTTCATTTAGAAGAAGAAACTCTTTATTTATGGCAATGCTGTGATTAATTTTATTGAAATAAGGACAATAAGAATAAGCAACTGTGCAATAAATATTTTATTGTTACAATAATATACACATTTCACTCATTATTACCAGGCTTGAATACCGCCAAGGGTACGTCCATATCCATATCCCAAACCATTACCATGCAATAAGTCGTAGTTGTAACTCCTGGTGAGAGGAGCGGCGACGATTTGCGCAGCCAGCGCTGGTGCAGCAACCACAGCTGGGGCGGCGTACGTAGAGATCAAAGGCTTGTGGTGAATTTCGGTCCTCGAAACATGGCTCACTGGAATGGGGACGGTCAGTGGGGCAGAATAGACAACGCGCGCGGCTGCGATGGGGGCGGCAAACGAAGCGATGGCAGGGGCTGCGATGGAGGCGCCATGAAGGTAGCCTACTGGTTTCGGGTCGGCGGCTACGACGGCGAGAAGAGTGGAGAATACTAGGAGCTTGAACATCTTTAGTTGTTTGTCGACGCGAGTACACTGTGCTTCTGAAGGAATATTAGTTGAATTTATATTCCTATAGTAATGAGTAGTTTAGTACCCAAACGGCTCATTTTCTATAATTACCTTTGAAGATATTTTTATGAACAAGAAGTTAGTAATTGAGTAAGCGTGATCGATCAAAATTATATTTTAAAAGGTGCGATAAAGATCTACATTGACTTTTAATTCGACCTGACGATACACTTATAATTTAAAATCCAACGATAAAACAACTACAGCAATGACAACGTCGTATTCGGAACAATTCTAGCAATACCGGTAATCCGTTTCTATAACCGCGATACTGTTCTTTCTATTCTTTCTGATTTGGCACCTACAGTCCTACATAACATATATTTACTTTTTTAACGTTATATGCCACGAAACGATCAAATGTGAATGAGAATACTTGGCAAACTAAAAAAAGGATGCGAATGAGACACGCTAAACTGTAAAAAAAGTCGCCGTGTAATATTAATTTACGTATATAATCTTCTAGTCATTTTTATTATGCTGAACTTATTGGCATTGCATTTATTTGGTGCTCCAGCATCTGTTATTCTTAAAATTAAATATACAGGACGTTGAAAAAGTATTGAATAAGCTATACACATATCTCAGTAAAAATATTTTATGGAAAAATCTTTTAAAAACATTTGTTAGTATTTAGCTTCCCAGCATAAAAAAATATTTAATAAATATTTTTTTTATTTTTCAAGCCACTCCAATGCTGGGTTTCACAGAAATAAGTGCACAAATTAAAACTGCCCTATCTTGAAGATGAGCATTGGTCCAACAAATTTAAGTTTCTTTATTCTGAGCATTTCGAAATTTGATTAAAAGATTCTTTTTTCCGACCCAAACAAACCGCTGTTCGAAAAGATATAGTTGCTAAGGAAATACGTTCAAAAGTGAAATTTTTGTATTGCTCTACTTAACAACAATACTTTTAACCACAGTTAATAGGTAAACAACAGTGAAATAAAGAGATGCCTCGAAACCGGGAGGATTTTGGTCAAATATACTCTATTTTTGCTCTAACTCGAAAGCTGTTATTTTATAAAAGTAATATTTTGCACATAGCTTAGGTTTTTGCCGTTAAAGGAAAAGGACTCAACATATACAGGGCGACCACATAAAAAAATACTGTTGTTTAAGTCAACAATGCACAACGTGATTTCCACAGTCATTAGTTTACAGACCACGTTTGGTCAAATCAAAAAACTTTTACAGGTTTCGTAGAGGTTTGAGTAGAATAAATGACGGAAATGAACTTGAACATAGAAGCGCTATCAAGATCTTTACAAAAGAAGGAAACGACCGCAAATTATCTATGAAAAGATGATTGACGTATATGGGCAAGATGTGCCGTATATGTTACAGCAGAATTTTGGTGTAAGCAATTTCGATGGGAGAAGGAATCAATTCAAGATGACCTGTAGAAGCGAGAACGAAGAAAACACCAGAAACGTTAAAGATTGAGTTTTGACAGATGCAAGTATGAAGCTTTCGGTAATTGCAAATCAAGTGATGTATCAGAAGCAATAACGTTAAACATTTTATATGGAGATGTGGGAGCGAATAGTGCCAACACGTTAGATTCAGAAATTGCTCTCTCCTGATTAAAATGTATCCAGGCGATGGAAAATAAGATCTTGCAACTTTGGCTAACGATTTCCTGCAAAAATTATAACTGGTAATGAGACGTGGATATACCACTAGGACCCATCTACAAATCAAGAATGGATGCAGTGGAAATACAAGGAATTTGCATCGCTAAAAATGCAATAAGGTGTTTCAGGATGATTACAGAATGTTGTTAATAGAATTTATCCAGAAAGGTTCTACACCCGCAGAAGATGAATATGCATTTTCCCAATGCTGAAATTGAGCAAGTGAATTCGGAGCCTGAGACAACAGCTAAGAATTTCAAAGCTGCTGCAAGTGTAAGAAGACGCAACAACGATGGTGAAAAGAGTATACTGCTCTAGGATAATTGGAGTTTGCACAAAACTTGCAATTTCAGAAAGTACTTAACGCTTAAGCTATTTTTAGATATGACATATCCATCTTACAGCCCTGACTTGTCACCGAGTGGCTGTTACCTATTTCCTAAGCTAAAACACATTTTTCTTCCGATGAGGATCTGAAAGAAGGTGTGCAGGAGTTTTCTGCAAACTTGCCAAAATATTTTTGCTAGGGAGTGCGTTATTTATTGAAAAAGCTCTGGAATAAATGTATAAATGCCAAAAGAACCTCTGTTGAAAATTAAAATGTTATGTTACACCCAACAGTTGCTCCTTATTGCTAAGCAGAATATATAAAAATCTCCTCTTATAAAATAGACAATTACAGGGTCATTTTGAAATATATGTATAGAAGGTGCCCATTCTAGAACTGTGAACCTGATTTTTTGAAAATAGTTAACACATAATTCAATAACAATCAACTTGATCAGCAAACCGGCAGAGTACTGAAATATGATTGCTCTAATAGAAATAATTTGTTTTGAAATTATAATGTTTACAGACTCGAAGTTTTAAAATGGGCATCATGTGTATTGAAATCACATGTAGGTAATTCCTAAATAAACAGTTCTGCAAAAAAGGCAATAAAATGCGCTTGGAATCAGACACACGTGTATATAAATGGATTTATAGAAACATAATCCATTTAAAAACGGCTAGCAAGATTCTTATTTGCCAAGTGCACATTTTTCGTGCATTTTTATATGGCCAATAAGAATTTTACATGGCATATTCTCAAAAATTATCCAAACTATTGATACTCACTTAGAATATAACAAAAAATACTTCACCCTCTCAGATGACACATCTCGGTTGACCAATTTTGTTAAAATTTCGAGAAAAGGCATACTACCGTTTCAGCGTTTTCTTAAAAGATTCTTAAGTCTTAGGGCAAACATATAACGATTTTGTAGAATTGCTTATTTATGCAGTACTCACAGGGGATTTTAATATACCCATTGTAATGCAACCTGCAAGTGCCTGCATTATTAATTTTTATTTTTGAAACTCAGTCTGTTCAGAATTATATTGCCAAACTAATTGTATGAATGGTCGGTGGTAGTTGAGATAGTAAGAGGGTTACTAGGAGCGATTTATTATTATAAAAATAATAAAGACTTGAAATTTGATAGAAATCACGTTGAGGGTTTAAATCCTTTCAATTGTGAATAAACAAATAATAATTCTAATATTTTATACACAGTGGTAAAAATGACATTCCCTGTGGTATAATTTGATATAATAATATCAGATTATTATAATTTTGCAATAAAAGTCAATGCTAAAAATAATAATAGGTGATCTTTTGCGGATGCCATATATTTAACAGTCATTTAACGTAGCTTCAGTGCGCGAGTGATTGTCTTTTGCCAATGGATTGGTTTTCTATTATAAAGAATAGAAATATTAAGTTCTTTAAGCTTTTGGATCTGGGACAATCAGGTGAATTGCCAGCGTTGGTGTTCAGCAAGGTTTCAAAGTCAGGTATCAGTGAAAAGGACAACAAAGGAATATTTGATTGAACTTTCAGTGTGAGTTATCTAACCAAGTTTGATTTGGGATCATTATAAAACATCGTGCAAATTCAATGCTAAATCAAGTACTTGGTCATTTTAGTTTTGAAATTATCTTTTGGTTATTTTATTTGCATTAATAATAATTTTGAATAAGTAAAATATCCACCTATTTTAGATCAAGCAATTGAAACTTATTTTGAAAGTTAATTAAATCTTCTCAAGTACATGTCAGATAAAAACATGATAACTGTCAATTTGTTGAAACGTTTAAATGGAAATATTTATGAAGGTACCTGAATTGAATAATAAATTCTAGTATATAATAGTATCCTGCTTATTATTGCTTAATATATAATAGTTCATATAAGTAAGATAGTTAATATTAACATATCCGTTCAAGTGATGAAAAAGGGGACTTCTTGCTTAAGTAAAGTTATAAATTTAGCTTGAGATAAGTTAATTGTCAAAGTGTTTACATTGCATGAAACGGCAACGTGATATATGTTTCTTGTGATGTATACAGCCTTCATTAATTGAAGGTAAGTCAGCTTTTCATATTGAGATAGAATCGATATAAATTCTCATATAAGTCACCAGAAAAAGACAATATATATCCAAAAGTGATATATTTACAATATCTTGATAAATGGTATTTTACAAATTAGCGATGAACAAGTGTGGTATGATAAAGACTATATTCAGATAAAGGATAATTGTAATATCTCGATACAGGGGTACACTACAACATTTATTTCAAAATCACCCTGTATAACATTTATTTAATCGTTATAAAGATAAGCTTATTTGCATGTTTAGCACAGTTTTTATAAAATATAATTTTCGAATTCGTTGCATTTTTAAATAAACAACTAACTAACACATAAAGGAGAAATTTTAATACACGTGTGTTTCAATATGTCTTGGCTTAGTTTAATTATACCAACAGCTAGTTCTCTTTAGTGGTACACATTCGATGGTAACTATTCGAATTCATAAACTTGCGAACAATTATTTTCTAATAATCTTTGCTTAGGGCCTGCGTTTGTATGTATATTTTTACTAATTTGTAGAGAATGATGTTGATCTAGTAGGAAATGTTCTTGTTTTAACTGTGCTAATGGTTTACATTAGATAATGGCAGTGGAGTAGAATGTTATCGCACATTTGAAATATAATTTCAGATCGATCATTCCACTCAATTACTACTTGAGCAAGTAATTAGCCACTACTATAGGTATATAAACTCAACATACATTCCTTACAGGCACAGTGTACCTGCATCAACAAAGAAATAAAGATGTTCAAGCGCGTAGTATTGTCCGCTCTTCTAGCCGCCGTCGTTATCGCCGATCCCAAACCAGGTTACCTGCATGATGCCTCCTTCGCAGCTCCTGGAATCGCTTCCTTCGCCGCCCCCATCGCAGCCGCCCGCTATGCTGCCCCATTGACCGTACCAGTTCCAGTGAGCCACGTTTCCAGGACTGAAATTCACCACAAGCCCTTAATCTCTACCTACGCCGCTCCCGCTGTAGTCGCCGCTCCTCTCGCCAGGAGTTACAATTATGGCTTATTGCATGGTAATGGTTTGGGATATGGATATGGACGTAGCCTTGGTGGTATACAAGCATGGTAATGGTGCTTGAATTTGATTTAAGAGAAAATCACAGCCTGGTTTTGTGTATTCTTGAAAACAATGTCGTATACTTATTATAAAAATAAAATATTTATTGAACATCCGTCTCGTTCTATTGAATTTCAGTTAAGTGTTTTACAATTGATATATCCTGGAAAATTACTTTTTCGTTCTAAATGAAGCCAATTTACCAATGCGGACGATTTCATTCCATGACAAAGCCTGCGTCATGGTGTTGAATTAAATTAAGTTCGACATAAAACAGTTCATGTGAAGTCGAGTATCTCTACTTCGTTATAGTAGCATTTTAGTGTGATTCAAAGTGTCAAAACTATGCATCTGATGCAGAGGCGGTGCAAGGAAAATATTTTAGACATTATCTTAATTTTGTCATTTTTCTGGTTGGACAGGCAAAGTAATTGCATTTACATAGCCAAGTTCAACAGACATGTCATCATTTGTATCTCAGTTCATTTGAGTAATTAGCGCGCTTTAGAGGATGTGGAAATGGAGAAATTAAAACTCATTTTAGATATCCTTTGATTTTGTAATACAAAGATGCCGGGAGGCTGAATGTATAAAGTTAAAATCTTTTGCAATGCTCCTTTAATCAGGTAAATAGATTCGGTAGAACCGTTAGCAAAAAACCAATATAACAAGACATGAATAATCAGATAAATAACATAGACAATAGCAAATCAACGATAACAGTTAAAATACATAATATACGTAGACACACAATTTTAAACTTTAGCAGTGAAGATTTCTGCTCACAGAAATCTTGCTGATAGTTCTGCCGACACGAGGCTTTAAGCAAGTGCCATTGAAAATTTAAAAGCGAGTGGTACCTGTGGCGTTCATCTATTAACTTAACAAGGAAATTCAGGTATGCAATCGGGTTTACTTCTTTACTTTGTACGCTCCAACTTATTATATAACGACAAACATGTATGTTACATAGCGATTTTGGCCGAATAGTTAAGACGTCTTGCTAGAAATCAAAATAAGTTCCAATTATTAAGCATTTCGTTTGGTTGTTATTCATTTTAATACTTATAAGAGGTAATCTGAACGACATATACCGTGTGTCCAAGACAAGGATGGCCAGTATGGGGATATCGTTAATAGTAAGAGATACAAATTTGGTTTTTCGTTTTTGAGTTATCGTAAAAAAACGAATTTTGAGATTTGCAATTCGATTTTTTTGGCGTTAATATTAAAGTTAGAGCAAAACTGACAAAACTTCTTTATAGCAACTTTGAATGGACTTAGAGATTGCGTTCTCAATTTCAATCAAATTAATTACTTACTATTGAAAATTATTTGTATTCCAAAACCCTACGTGATTAGTGAGGATTAAAAACTTCCAGTCTGGCTCATTATACCTTTCTTTAAATTGCAAAAGCGCAAACAACGTGCGAAATGCTCTGCGTCCTCACCAAATTTGTATCTATTACAACTAACGATATTCCCATACTATAGAGCGTCTCAGGGTGACAAGACAGCTTGAAGAGGATAGGGAATGCTTTCCTTATGGGAATTTCGCTCCGAAGTTGCCAGTTCTATGCAACGGGCGATGTACGTAATTGTTTTGTTCATAAACTTGTTTGAATGCTACTGACAAAACGTACCAGGTAATAAGGGATTATAGTTAAGCTGTGTCTATTACAATAGTCGAATTTGTTTTGTCTGTGATCGGTGCGTTTTTTCTACAGAACACTTTTGTGGAGACATATGGCATCGCTGTTTGCCATAAGGCCCTGTACTGTCTAGTCACCCTGAGACGCAGTATAGTCATCCTTATCCTGGACAGACTCTATATTAATCAGTCGGGATATCGCTATCTCAACAAAATTTATTCAGGCAGTGATTCCCTATTGCTATTAGAAAATATAATGTATCTTTTGCAATTTTGATTCTCTGCGTAAAAAATTACTTCGTGGGAAAAAACGAAAAGAATTAACGACAATTACAGGAAATTATAATGCTACTGAGAATATAATTAAAAACTATTTAGTGGAATGAATTGCGTAACTGAGTTTGTATTTTGTAAAATTAAATAATACTGCTTGAAGATTAGTAATTTATATTGCAATAGATATCGAGTCACAGATTAATATCTTTTCGTCAGTAAATAAATATGGGTTATTTCAATTGGTAAGGCCATACTATGTTGTATGTCTATATGTATGTATTATCGATAAACTCAGTTAACCCTGCGGTGTAAAAGCTGGTGCTTTATGCGCTTGCATCTGGCGGTACAATGCTCAACTTGCCCCGGATTCGGGATACAGAGTTGGGGCGCTCCTTTTGTGCTTGCGCAGGAACCATTGTGTGAGGTGTGTGTCATGGTGATGTTTTGACCTTGTTACTGTATCTCTTAGGTCTGTGGTTCTGCGTACAGCACAGTTAATTTGGTGCCCAACTGTGAATGGCCTCACCGAGCCCGATTTTAATCGCCAACGCTGCAGAAAAATTCTGGCCCTCACGAGTATCGAACCGAGGACTTGCTTAATGCAAGCCTAGGGCCTACGCAACTGCGCTACGCGTCTTCTGAATGTCTATAACTTTTTGCTAGTTCTGGTTTTTAAGATAGGAATTTGCCAATATGGCTTGTTGAAAAAATACAAAAGATGATATAAACTATTTTAAAACAATCGGTAATTATAACCAGCATGTTTTGAAATGAATTGATAAGTATTGCAATAGTGCCACTTGTAAGTCAATTTAACTTTCGATTACTAGATTTTAAACATGCCCATGGATTCACTACAACTGATGAATATGCGAATATTTACTTCGATTGTGGTATTTGTAATAGTAATCGAGCTGTCAAGAATGAACATTGTGGGCGTTCGTCAACAGACGTAGATAGCTTTTGGAAAATGAATTCATTTGTAGTAAAATCAGAACGGGTGCTTGTTGAAGAATCACGAGATTTTTTCCTACAAGCAATATTACCCATTCGTGGAATTAGCACTAGTAGACTAAAATGTTCCGTTAGAAAATCGAGTAGCAATGTGTCTACAACTATAAAACGAAGCACTACCTCATAATGTCTGGTTGAATAAATTAGCCCGTGCGTATTAAGGACTCTTCAAGACAAACCTAGAAAACATTAATGTAGTTCTGATTTTTGCAACAAGTGTTCATTAGTACGCTAACAGCAACCCACGAAAGGCCTCGGCTCTGGGTTGCGGGCGTCGCCGTCGTAGTTGTTTGAAGTAAGAAGGAGCATCGGCCCAGTAATATGGAAAAAAATTGAAAGGAAATTTCAAACAAATAAAATAGTACTGACTTTTGGCACGAATGTTCTCAAGTAACATAATGGAAGCAATGCTTCAAAAGTTTTGCATCAAAAAAGGGCCAAAACCCAGTTATAGCAGACACATTTTAAAGAATACCCGAAACAAATAATGTATTACTGTAAACCTTTAAAAGTTCCCGCCTCTGGCGTAGTTTTTTGCAGCAAGAAAGGGCCAGGAGTTATCCAAATTGTAAAGGAAACCTGAAACAAATAATGTAGTACTAATTTTAGGATGGAATGTTCCCTAGTACCCTAGAAGCACCCCCTTAAAGGTCTCTGCCTCTGGGGCTGTCAGCGTTATGTTTTTTTGTGAAAGGAAATGGCAAAAGCCCAGTAACGTTAGGGATAGTTTAAAAGAAAACAACCAATGTAGTACTAACTTTTGGCACAAACGTTTTTAAGAGCAACCCTTTAGAAATCCCCAATCTTGGGGTACCGGTGCCGTAGTTTTTTACAACAGAAAAGGGCTAACAGCCCAGTAATATTAGAAAACATTCAAAGGAATCCTAAAACAAGTAATTTAGTACTGAATTTTGGCTACCCTGGAAGTAATATTTTAAAGTAGTAAGTGCCTTCTGAGGTGCCGGCGTTATATTTGCCAAAAGTCAGTACTAAATTTGTTGTTTCGGGTGTACTTTAAAATTTGCGTAGCATTATTGAGCCATCAGCCCTTTATTGCTCCAAAAAGCCACGACGAAAGAAGTTACTTCTAGGGTATTAAGGACCATTTTGGCCCAAAACTTAGTATTACATTATTTGTTTCCGCTTGCCTCTGAAATTTGCGTACCAATTACGTAATCATCGTATTATTTTATTTTTTTCTATAGCAAGAACTTTAACAATTTCAAAAGAAAATAAGGACAGTCAATCACATTTCAAAATGTCAGTAGCTAGATTGGGTTGCTACGATAATACGAAGCTGTCATATTTAATTTAAACAAAAGTAAGAAAATGAAATAAATTACTTTTTCATTCTCCCCTCTACGAAAGTGCCATTTTCGATTTTGATAAGGCAATTGAAAGCGAAAGTAAAATATGCTAAGTGATGGGTTGCTAGGTATGAAAAACTTTCGTGCCCTGGACGACAAAAAGCAAAAATGTCAACATCATTCGTTGCATACCATGCCATGAAACTTTCGTAAGCTTGATTGTACCGACCTTTGGATTTGTCCGGCAACAAACTTCTGCACGCAATGTTTGCAGCTTCTTTAATGAAATTCATGTTAAATTATGACAGACTATTCAATGATATTTGACAAATGTCATAAAATAATGCTTTTGTATTGTTACCAAAGTAACGTTAACGACAAGTCACCTGTCTTACTAATTTTATTATAATCACAAAAGTCATTGTATTTTATTAAATATTGAGGGGAGAATGAAAAGTTTAATACATTACACGCTGCGTAAGCTCTTTCAGGTGCTCGGAGTTTTTAAACAGTCTCGGCTACGCTTACGCTTCGCCTCGGCCATTCAAAAACACCTCACACCTAAAAGTAAGCTTTCGCAGCTTGTAATGTAAATAACTATTTCTACTCCTGTAACTAAAATGCCATTTAACATACTAACATACACGTCGCTAAGTGACCTTTTAATCATGCCTTCATAACCTATGACTAAAGAGGCTCTTAGTCATGAGCTGAAGTTGGCAACGATGTTTTAGTCATGGGGTGAAATTAGGTTCAAATAGTATTTGCTTTATTAGCCACAGCCAAAACTAAAATCAAGTTAGTTTTCAACCGTCACTTTGACGTTTGTCAAACATAATTTAACCTAATATAATAAATGTCAAAATTTTAATGAAATAATATGATGTTATATTCTCTAAATTTGTGGTCGTAGAAAAAGTATAGTATGCAACTCGTTTTATAAACTTATTAGTCACTCATTTTATTAAACACTCGCTCCGCTGCGCTTCGCTCGTGAGTAATAAAACTCGTGACTAAAATGACGTTTATAAAACTTGATACATAATATACTATTATCTACAACTATCGCATAATCTATGGATTACTAACACTATTTTGACAAGTAATGACAGTTATTACTATTATAAGTTGAATAATATTGACAATTCGATGGAATAATATTACTCAATCGTTACGTCAAAGCTAAATCACATGCATTATTTTGGCACAAGTAGGTGGTGCGATGTTACTATAACGATGACATTAGTTTTTACAAACATCAATAATTTGGTAATTTTTTCTTTATTTCGGTTTGTTTCGTGTAGAAGATGAGTGATACGAATACTTCTGATGAAGACGAAATGCGTAGCAGTACACCTACCGAAATATTAAAATTAGCCGCAAGCACAACAGAGAATCTTTTACCTATAAAATCAAAAGGGAAGTATGATGCCGCATATAAGAATTTTATGGATTGGCAGTTAAAGCTAAAAACGACTTCTTTTTCTGAAAATGTGTTACTTGTGTATTTTGCTGAATTAGCCAAGAAGTACAAGTCGTCCTCACTATGGGCTTTCTACTCAATGCTTAAAAGTACCTTGAATATTCACCATAACATCCATCTTGAAAATTACATGAAGTTGCAAGCGTTCCTAAAACGCTAGTCCGAAGGCCATCGACCAAAAAAAGCCAAGACTTTTACACCGGTGGAACTGAATAAATTTCTTAAAGAAGCACCAGATCATCCATTTCTTCTGACCAAAGTAAGTGATCGAAAACGAAATTGTAAAATTTCTCATACCGTAATGTTTTGTACAGATGGCATTAATCATGGGTTTAATGGGAGCCTGTCGCACTAACGAATTGTATTCTATGAAAATTGAAGATATAGAAGATTACAATGGAGCTCTTGTAGTCACTATACCTATCACCAAAACAAAAACGTCTAGATCGTTTACCGTGTCAGGTGAATTTTACGAAATTTGTAGAAAATATCTTGCACTGCGACCACCTCATGCCAAATCGGGCTCTTTATTTTTAAATTACCAGAATGGTAAATGCACCATCCAAAAAGTTGGTATAAATAAGTTAGCTGCTATGGGCAAACAAATTGCTATGTTTTTGAAACTTATAGATCCTGAACTTTACACGGGCCATTCATTTAGTCGATCTTCGGCAACAATTTGTGTGAGCGGAGGTGGTGACATCACAGCCGTGAAAAAACTAGGGGATGGAAATCAACCGCAGTTGCCGAAGGTTACATCGACGACAACATAAATAACAAGTTAGAACGAGGGAGAAAAATTGTGGAAGTAATTAACAAGAATAATTGCACTGCACAAAGTGTAAATAATATTACAAGTACCACTACTACACGAAGTACTAACTATAATTTGACGGATACAGAAAATCCACCTATAACTTTTAATAATTGCTCTAATATTACTATTAGTTATAATTACCATGCTAACAAAAATTAATAAAATATTGTTATTTTCCTAAAAGTTGTAGATAAAGTATAGTATTCAACTCGCGTGTAATGGCCATTACCCACTCAGATGATTACACCACTCGCTGGCGCTCGTGGTGCAAGTGTCATCTTCATGGGTAATGGCCATCATTACACGCTCGTTGAATAATATACTATTATCTACTCCTACTGCACAATGGCCATTAATTATGATTCATAATTCACAGTTTGCAGCCAATCATAAAATTCTATTTTCATTATTCAATAGTTTGCAAGTTGCAACCAATCAGAAAATTCTATTTTCATTACTCAATAGGTTGTAGCCAATCACAAAATTCATTCTTATTATTAAATGACTTTTGAAGTTAACATCTGTCACAAATGTCATAATTGGGAAATATGAACAGAAGACTCCTATTGCATAGAAGTAGATAAAATATCGTATTATATTCGCGATTATGGCCATTATTCACTCAGATGACTTGCGCCACGCGCCTTCGGCTTGTGGCGCAAATGTCATCTTCGTGAATAATGGCTGTCATAATCGCTCATATAATGATATACTATTATCTACTCCTACTGCACAATGGCCATGAATTATGATTCATAATTCACGGTTTGCAGCCAATCATAAAATTCTATTTTCATTATTCAATAGCTTGCAAATTGCAACCAATCAGAAAATTCTATTTTCATTATTCAATAGGTTGTAGCCAATCACAGAATTCATTCTTATTATTCAATGACTTTTGAAGTTAACAGCTGTCAAAATTCGGAAATGTGAACACAAGTCTCCTATTGCAAAGGAGTAGATAAAATATCGTATTACATTCGCGATTATGGCCATTATTCACTCAGATGACTTGCGCCACGCGCCTTCGGCTTGTGGCGCAAATGTCATCTTCGTGAATAATGGCTGTCATAATCGCTCATATAATAATATACTATTATCTATCCTTGATGTTAAAGTGCTATTTTATCTACCCTTGCTGTTAAAGTAAAACTTGACCTTTTGTTATGAGTTGATAAAAGCACACTTTAACATGTGCTATAGGAAAAACAAAATTATTCATACTGGGCATAGTTGTGCTACGGCACTATATACCTCATATCACTGATGATGTCTTAATTGCTACTGCTCAGGACCTTCTAACAGTATTTATGTTGCTCGATTTCTGCAAGGCCTTTGACACGTTGGATCACCACATAGTTTTATTTATTTTACAGTCAATCGGGTTAACTGCATCAGCAGTTAATTAAATAGACAGTTATTTACTGGTCGGAGTCAGGCTGTTACGCTTCATAGTGAAAAGTTAAATGATCTTACCTTTGGCAAAGGCGTACCTCAACAATCAATACTGAGCCCGCTATACATTTCTGCTTTTTCTAATTTTATTCTTTGAGGTTTTTGCAAGCAGGGAACAAACTATGAACCAATTTTACGCCAGTTTCAACCCCAACTGCACTCTCTAATTCCATTATAATTTAACATCATCTTCATTAAATAATGCAACCACACCCAATTTTAACTATCTATCGTCAAAAGTTTTTATTTAATTATAAAAAGATGGAAACTTTTTCATCCGTTTAAATTGTTACTACTTAGGTTAATTAGTACAGGATTAGCGAAACTCGATGTCTCAGCTTTATTATAAGAAAAGAAAAAACGATAGAAAAAATCGGAAAAGAGGTTCTTAAATGGGTTTGAGTAAGGTCCATTTTAAGCCATAATTGCATATTTTTCCATATTTGGAAACTGAAGTAATGACGTCATCGAATTTGTTTTTCCCAGAAACATACCTATATTTGGCATATTTAAAAAGAGATATTTTTTTAACACATTTTGTGAAGAAAAAAAAATGCTATCTTCTTCCGTTCGAAAATTATAAGCAAATTTGTTAAAAAAATGAATTATCAAAATTTCGCAATTGTCAAGATTTAAACAAGTAGCTTTTGGAAACAAATAGCAAAGGCGCATCTGTCAATAATTAAACTAATGGTTGACAAATATTGTTTTGTTGTCATTTGACTTTGAAAAATGTTCACGCACAACGAAAAAGTCGATATGTTATTAGTTTATGGGGAATCTCAAACAAACTCTAGAAGAGCAGTTCAGTTATACGCCCAGTTCGGGATACGTGTTATTCCAATTGACAGATGCGACTTCGCTATTTGTTTCCAAAGGCTACTTGTTTAAATTGCGAATTTTTGATAATACTTTTTTTTACAAATCTATATATATATAATAGATTTGTCTGTCCGGGACGCTGTTTCAGCAACCAAACCGTAAGAAATAGAGAAAAAAGTTATTAAAGTTATATGTTTGGAATGGTCATGTCAGGTCAGGAACCGAATTTCAGTCTCTAACACTGATTATTATCTTAATTATCCTAATCCTAACTTTTTAGGTTAGATTCTAGGCAAATTTTATCAAGGCGAATGCGACTGGTAATTTGCTACCAACAATGACGTCATATACGTACGTGTGGTGAATACGCGTTCTATTTGCAAAACGGTCTTTTTTGTTTTATTAAATGAGACATTTGTCTCACTGGACTGCTAGTTTGCTTATAATTTTCGAACGGAAGAAGATAGCAATTTTTTTTTCACAAAATGTGTTCAGAAAAATTAGCTCTTTTTAAATATGCCAAACTATAGGTATATTTCTAGGAAAAACAAAATCGATGACGTTATTACTTCAGTTTCCAATTATGGAAAAATATGCAATTATGGCTTAAAATGGACCTTACTCTAACCCATTTAAGAACCTCTTTTCAGATTTTTCCTATCGTTTTTCCTTTTCTTATAATAGAGCTGAAACATCGAGTTTGGCTCACCCTGTACATTCTCCACATAACGTTCTCTTGGAGTGGAATTGATTTATTGTAAGGTTTTTTCTTCTATTAAGTGTGACGACGATTCATATTACAAAGCAATGTAGTAGATCTTTATCGCACCTTTTAAAATCTAATTTCTTGACCATCAGTCCTATTATTAATTTGTTATTTATAAAAAAGTCTTTAACGCCAATTGCAGAGAGTAGGCAGTTTGAGTCATTAACTACACATTACTGTAGGTATATAAATTGAAGCATTATTCGTCCAGAGGTACAGTGCACATTCAGCATTAAAGAACTCAAGATGTTCAAGTTCGTAGTATTATCCGCTATCCTTGCCGTCGTCGTCGCCGACCCCAAACCAGGCTATCTTCATGGCGCCTCCATCGCAGCTCCTGGAATCGCTTCCTTCGCCGCCCCCATAGCAGCCGCTCGCTTTGCCTATACCGCCCCACTGACCGTCCCCATTCCAGTGAGTCACGTTTCCAGGACTGAAATTCACCACAAGCCTTTGATCTCTACGTACGCCGCCCCAGCTGTGGTTGCTGCACCAGCGCTGACTTCGCAAATCGTCGCCGCACCTCTAACCAGAAGTTACAACTACGGCTTATTGCATGGAAATGGTTTGGGATATGGATATGGACGTACCCTTGGCGGCATTCAAGCCTGGTAATAATGATTGAAATGTGTATATTGTTGTAACAATAAAATATTTATTGAACAGTTGTCTAGTCTTATGCCCTTATTTCAATAAAATTAATCACATCATTGCCATACATAAAGAGTTTCGTCTTCTAAATGAAGTAAAGATAATTTACCATAGTTACGATTTCATTCCATGACAAAGTATGTCTTAGGGATGACGTCTCATGGTCATGGTACTGAATTTTAGAAAATTCAAGATAAATAAGTTTATATGAAGTATCACAACTAAAGTATGGTCGAAAATTATTTTCTATGCGTTGTTATTGAATAGTTTCTAATTTATAAATGCAACTACGTTTATACTTAAATGTCAAACTTGGATTTCGTTTTTGAGAGGCTTATACTAGCATTCATAAATTAGAAACTATTCCATTGCTATACTAGATGAATATAAGGTTTGATAATATTATAAATACGTTTTCCTACTCCCGCTATCGTAAGTGCGTTATTATAACGTTTCTTTACCGACGACCACTACGAAAAATGCCAAAAATGGCATGGCTTGGTGTTACTCAAAGTAACACATTGCACAGGTCACCTGAAAAGGTCACGTAGAGCGTGCGTTTTCCGTCTTGAAACACTAGTGCGACACGGCTACCGTAGCAACTAAAATGCGCGAGAGCGTCATGGCCAATTCGGCATAAAAATGCGCGCAAGTCGCGAAACAAGCCGGTTCAAAAATCTAGTAAGCTAATGTTACACAAGTAGTATGACAGTTTAAGTTGATGTTTAAATAATAATCGTTTCATTTTGCGGTTAAAAGTCGTAAATTTGGTTTATATTATAAAGAATCAATAGTATATTGGTGGTCGTCGGAAAAGTATAGTGTATAACACGTGCTGATTTGATATTTTACACTGCTGCACACACTATCGTTTTCGTGTGAAATATCCAACTTTCAGCACTAGTTAGACAATATACTACTTTAGGGCGGTAGGTTGATTTTACTGAAAAGGTGTTGATAGAGAAGGCAACTAGTATTGTAGCAACAAAAAATAACAGGTTTATCCTGTACTCGAAAAACTTTTTCTATCGATGCACAAGGTATAGGCAGTTCGTCTGCTAGAACCACAATTTAAAAAACACTAGGTTTTTTGGCACACCGCATAGGTGACCGTAATCGAATTCAAATAAGCTTTGCACTTGAAATTGAATGCAAAGGCAAAGGCCAGAAACTAACAACATTTAAGGGGGCACATGGCTGTTACGCTAGTTTATTGCAACAGTCGACAGAACACGTAGGCCAACTTTTAATTTATAAACATAATTATGCAGACACAAGTTATGATTTCAAATGCGAACTGTCAAAATTAATGGAAACAAGAGATTATCGAAATAAAGCCAGAGCCTACTAGACCATTTTAAAAATTTTAATTTCGTCTAGCGAATTACAGAAAATCGCACCTTTTTATTTTTTTTCGATAACGGCCGCAGATACGAAGAAACTACAAGAACACAAAAATATTCTAAACAAAACAAGAAACTCAGTTTATATTTCAGAATCTACCAGCGGCGCACCGCAAAAAAGTTCAAGGGGAGAAAAGGGACATGACCCCTGAAAAACTATCTCCTTGTCGATTCTCACAACCATTTGGCATGCCCAATGATATAAGCCCTACAGCGTAACCTGTATTCCAAATTTGAGTAAAATATTTCAAAAACTGCAGGAGTTATAAAGAAAAAACTTTAAAAATCTTAAAATTTCAACACCCCGTAGATCGGTAACGAAGCGTTTGTTTATCTACATTTTTAATCATTAAATAAGCCAAAGAATTACCTCCTTCCGTATGTACCTGATATTTAGGAACACCCTGTATATAATAATAAAATAAATTTAATAAATTCAGTTAAATTTAAGATTTAATGCCCTATTCTATTACTAAACAAAATTAATTTAACATTATAAAAACAGAAGTAATTTATTACATCGTCGTATACAGTGAAAATTCATGAACTACGAACACGAGTAAATCAAAACGAAATATACGGTACCCCCCACCCAAGAAAAGCGCCCTTCCGTGCTTTCCAAGAATACTTCGATACTCAGCATCACTCCGTTTCGCTAATACAATGAAATGCTATGAACCAGTTATTTATAAAAAAAAAACAAAAAAGAAATTTTTTTTACCGACGACCATAGCTCAAAAGTTGATGTTGCCTTCATTTTCGGAGGACCTATCGTATAAAAACGATCCAAGACTTCAGGAAGGTTCCTGGCGACCGGAATCGTGTACACATACGAACATACATCCCCGCACAGCACGTTTAGGCACCCCCCAATGCGGGAGATTGATCTAGTGGGCTGGGATCTTCAGGAAAAGATCCGCACCGCCGAGACGGAGATTTGATATAGTGGGTTCATTAGTCGGTTGGCTCGAATTTTAGAGATATTTGACTCAGAGTGGTTTTCGATATGAGGGAATTTCAATACTTCGTACACTTCTTGTCGAAGTAATTTACGATTGCCTAAAAATACGCCAAGACCGATGGACAGTCGGTCTAAGGTACTCTGATATTAATCCACGGGTCGTCTGCGTTGATTGTTTAAGTAATTGTTCAACGCAGACGCCTAGTGTAATTTTTTTAAATTAATTATTATATCACAGATAGAATGTATGAGGTACTGTTATTCTGTGATTAATTCAGGTGATAAATTCAGAGTTGATTTTTAGAGATTAACAGTACAGTAAAAGAAGGTAGTTTTTAAAGTAAAACGCATTCTGAAGAAAGAAATAATTTCTTCCGAGCAAACTAACTCAGTAAAAAAAAGATGCAAACAAAAATAAAACTATTTTTATTTCAAACAACAAAATTCAAGAAGTTTAAATTAGCTCTTGTTCAAAGAGCCTGCCTTCTTGCGCTAAACAATATCCTAAGCGATCATAGAAACGTATTAGTGCTAGTACTCTGAACAACCCTTTTAATTTTTAAACGCAGTTCTTCAAATCGTTAGTTGTAGTGAAAACGACTTTTCAGAGGAAGTTTTAGGCATATCTGTCACAGTTTCACAAAATTCCATACTTCTGAAATGGCCAACGGGAAGAATATCGCAGCTAAATCTACTGGTTCTGCAATTTATTTAAATAAATAGTCTGGATAGTCATTAGCGGTAATACAAACCTCTTTTAAATACCTGTCTTCATTGGGAACATTAGGGCTTTTGTGCTTTTGGGGAGAAACACATCCAAAGTTTCCAAAATTTTAAATAACTCCATGTAACGTTGATAACGATAAAGAACGCCTATTTTCAAATGTTGTGAAAGAATTTTGAATTTCCCGGACCGTTGGACCCTGATAATACCATTTTACAATTCGCACTGATCCGTTGCTTCGTAGTTATTGATTTTGCGATAGAAATGACAGCAGATATTATCTACTGACAAAATACGCGAACTGTCAAAGTTAAATTCTCGGCATTTGTAAATTCGACATATCGTCTGCCGTGTTCGTAGTAAGAAAAATCTCTCTGTATATTGATATGGATATACTCTAATAATTATTAATTCGCTTTTGGGGTTGTTTATAAAATTAATTTAGACTGATTAAAATATGCTGTCTTGTATTTTTATTTACTTGATCCAAAATAAATGTAGTATGCCCTTTAAGTATTTTATTTATCTGCAAGTTATTATCAAAACGCTAGCTCAGTAGAACGATTAACTCTATTCCCAGGGGTGAATTCCTAATAGATTGTAATTTTTAATTGATCTGGTGCGCCACTGTACACCTGAAGTAGTTCCGATACACAGTAGTTATTGTATGCAATATGTCAAAACCTACAAAATGGTTCGTATTGTGCAGTCAGCGTTATTGACTTTAAAATAATCAAAATTGTGAACATTCGCAGTGGTATTTATTCAAATCGTAACACTTCGGCGGTTATTATTATCATTTGTTTCAGGGATTAATATGTTACATGACGTCAGAAGGGACGCCGACTAAATCTCGCAATTGTTTATCTTCGCCAAACCTCAAATTTGGGTAAATGCTTATAATTTGAATTGCGCCTTCGGTGGATGCTAGGATATGCTTGAATCTTGATAAGCAAGGTCTGGTCTCGTATGCTCACAAATTTCCCGATCCTAACACTGATACTTTTAGGTTAAAACAGTACCTTAAAATTTGGTGTGTTCTTCGCAATGTTCGGAGAGGGGCCCCAGCCGGTATCTTCCTCTGGAACGGTTTCCTCCTGTGTTTTGCTGTTGGTCGGACTCCTGCACTCCTGCCTGATGCGTTGCAGTAGAAATCCCTGGCTTTGGACCCTATTTCTGGCCGGAATTCAATATCGGAATCCTGATGTGATCGGCTGGCAATGATCGTTGGAGGTGCTCTCGGTGAAAATTTAATTTTATGTTGCGAAAAATCCCACAAACGTGTCCACATAAACTTCAACACTTGGTCAACACAGTGATACACTTTTTAGCTCACAGTATTTTAATTTATTATATAAAAACTTTAGTTGAAGTGGAGCACAAAACTACATGTCAAGCTTAATTTAATTATTCATTTGTTCTCTCTTATTTCCGTGATTAAAAACAAAATCTAATCTATCGCTATGGTTACCAAGGCACCGGAAATTGGTTTTGATTAAATTAAATACATTATGGAAATGAATTTGATTACAAATTATATTTACAAATTTCTTATAACTAAAATATTGTCCATTTCTTAATTTTAAAAGGTCTCTTTGAGCCACAAACACGTTTTATTAGTTACTCTGCTCTATTTCACTCGCGTTACTTGCACTGATTATTTTATAGAGTTCGTTTCTTAATAATTGCTTTTCTAGCTCCTGCTGTCTGCTTTTCACTTGCTTTTTTAGGTCTTGCTACTTGACTTCTTATTTGCTCTTTCCAACGTATTATTATTTTCTTCTGGCTTCCTGTACATTTTTTAGATTGCTTACAATTTCCCTCATTAGCTATATTGAAATCTACGCTTCATTGACATGCACTTCGGAAACCTTTTAGTGACTATTCCTTTCTTTAGGCTCGGCCATTCATTCTGCACAAACCTAATATTTATTTAATTTGAACGTCAACTTCAACCCTGTGAAAAACAAGCTTTGCCCTTTGCTTTCTTTACTCAATTCAATTATTAATACTGGCATCTCTTTTCCAATGCATTTACTGATTGAAATTTAAGCTTAGTATTGCAGTTACATAAAACACCCCAACTCTGTGCTTATTGACTTGTTTCTTAAGTTGTACTGCAAGTAGAATCGGGTCGTGGGCCTAAGACCATCACAATATCTACAACTCGAAAATTGAATAAGATGTTTTTCATAAATACCAATAAAATCAACGAATTTGCAAAATAGTACCCATCTAAACAAATATTATATGTTAACAACATCAGATTAAAAAACTATGACAGTATCCAACACGTCATCAAATCCCATCATACTCAAAAAATTTAAGTTAGCAACAAAATCAAGTTTTCCAAAGTAATGTGGATATGCAAGCAAATGTCTTATTCATACGAATACCACTTATACGCAGACAAAGTATGTAATAGCAGAAAAATTACTGTAACTCACTTACACAAACTGCACTTTTCCGGTGGCCCTCATTCAACCAGATAATTTTGCCATCGCTAGACCATACATTTTTCTCCTTCGCTGTTTTCAGGAGAAGATAACGAAGTTTCGTCAAATCTTCGGTGATGCCAAATATTGTGCCCTTCGGCAATTTCTTGTTAAAAAATACCTCACGCCTGTTACGATATGAGATAAATTTCACCAGTATTGGACGCCGACGTTTTTGACTGATGGCTCCAACACGATGGCTTCTGTCAATATCTTCCAAACCATAATCCAGCTGTAAATTAGTTTTCAAAAACGATATGATTAAAGCATCGGTATTTTCTTTTCCGCTTTCTGAGATTTCGTGGATCCTCAAACTGTTCCTGCGCGTATATTGTTGAAGCGCATCATTTTTTTCCTCCAGTTTGTTAATATTTGCCTCACACTTCTGAATTTTGGTTGTAATTTTTTTTAGTCTTTTGATTGTGGTATCTAATTTCACGAGTTTTTCTTTCAACTTTTCCATTTTGTCTTGTATGCTGGCTGTGACAGCTTTGGTAACTTTATCCACAAGCTCGTTGTCCGTAGTGCTGCTCTGCGACTGCAACCTGGTCGTAACTTTTGCTTCGTCTTTTTCGTTGCCCATGTTGGTATTATTGCAAACACTTTGATACTTTTTAAGGCGCACTGATACCTTAGTAATATGATATAAATAATAATTATCTGTTTTGTAAAACCACTCAAATTATTGTTTAAAGCCGGAGCAAATTTCCAACGCCTACTAAGCGCGCGCCATTACTCGCCTATCCCAATTTTTTCAAAAATTGTGCATAATATTCTGCATTAATTGTAGTTTTGTGTTACATATAATAAACCCTTTGCAAGAGCACCTTGGGCCCCTAAGCAAATATAAAAACGCCCCCCCCCCCTTGTAAAAGGAGTTATATACCTAATGAGTTGTATATTTATAATTATAGTATACAAAGTAAACGTTTAACAGTAAATAAAATAACATCCTGTTATAACCAACAGAAATAAAGCAGTAAATGCTTAAAATATTTAACACATTTTATAACTAACATATTTAACAAAATATCAATTAAAAATATAAAACTAAATAACATCTTCAAGTTGGTATAGGCACAAATACAAAGAAAATTTATGGATAAATATCTACTTAGGTAACACTAATTAAATAAAATAATATTCAGGTAAATTCCTAAGAACCCACCTCAAAATAGGTAACAAATACTTAGTATTTATTTGTATCATTAATATCTGTAAAACACCGCGCCGTAAATAAAATTGATCAGAAATAAAAAATGTATCTTTCTGGTCTTATTGACAGAAAATTGTTCCACAAGATTTTTATGTCTATCGTAGACGATACTTTTTGCTCAATTAACAAAACCGAAAGGTCGTGTAGCCTATCTTGGCTCATAGAATTTCTTCAATAATGTTTTATTACCTTCAACTTGTTAATGATCTTTCTATTGTAGCTTATGTTACAGGTAGAGTCAAGAATAAAACCAATGCAGTAATAATCTCGCCAAAATGACTTATGAGAACACTATATTTCTGTATGAATAAACTTGTCAAATCTGGAACACTCATGGTATCATTTAAATCATCTTTTAATAAGGAGATAGCGTTCACAAACTGAATGGCGAGATTGTTTTTCTGAAGCAAATCACATTGAACCTATTCAGCTTCTTGCATTCTTAACACGTTTTTCGGTTCTAAAAATTCACAAATGTTCTCAAATCCAGTCTGATCACTGATAACTGAGAGTGAGGACTGAGGTTGCAATGCTATCAATCCATACCCAAATGAATTAGAAGATATCGAGATATTTAATAAGCGAATATAGAACTTACCGCCCCCCCCCCCCCCCGAAAGGGCCCTCTAACGGCCCGGGCGCCTAAGCAAACGCTTATTCCCGCTTATGCATATGTCGCAGGCTAATGGTTATTTTAGGAAAATAGCTTTTGCCCAGGCAAATGCTATCTATCTAACTAAATGAGTATGTAACATTTATCTTTCATCGAATGTCATTATCCTAGGAAAATAGCATTTGACTGGAGAGTCTTTAGGCAAATGGTTTTCACGGGTTTGTAACGCATTCCATAATGCTGATTCCATAATACTCACATTCCATAATTCCCTAGAATTTGTAGATTCGATTGTTTCCAGAAATGTTGGTACTGTCATGAGAAAAAATAGTCCGATGTGCACTAAGAGATGGCGCCACCATGGAAACTCAGTAACATACAACAGTAAGATAACTATCAAATAGATCCGAAAATCCCGAAATAGATTCCTAAATTTCTCTAAATGGACTCAAGATAATATCCAACGCAACAAAAATTTTTTTTTTAATTTACAAAAATCTTTTAGCCCTTTAAAATTTGTGACAGGATTTATTTGATTTTTTTGTTACCGGAGCATGCTCTTGAGCTTCGACCTTGGCGCCACTTTTTACTGCCAAAAATCATTCATTTTACTTCCTTCTCACGCTTGTATTTTTGCTGTAATTCGTTTATACCAATTAAATTATTATAGTCTAAAGTAAACGACCCCCCTCTGTTACATATTCCTGCTTTACAACAATCAATTCATTTCTATTTTTCTAAAAAGCATTTAGGAAGATAGTATTTGCCTAGTAAAATAGTATTTTCCTAGTCAAATAGCAATTGAATAAGTGATAAAGTCATCTGGCTAGGCACATAGCATGTGCCTAGGAAAAGGCTATTTTCCTAAAATAACCATTCGCCTGCGACACATACACCGCCACTGGGCGCCGCGCCGTGATCTTCTTTCAGAGCTGGAGATTCCGCATGCTTCGTTTCAGCATCCCAGTGATTAAGCCATGTTTCATCTCCAGTCACAAGTCGAGCCATAAAGTCATCTGGATTAGAATTAAAGAGGCCGAGGAGCTCGCGTGATGCTGCCAGAAAGATTTCTGGATATCCAGTTGGCTGACACTTTCGACAATTGATATAGAGGATATTGTAAACACTTCCTTGTGAAACACCAATCTCTTGAGAAATTTCTAATACCTTTATACGCTTATTTGCGAGTGCCAGTGACTCTCAATTTGTTTAATCTAAAAATAACTGTTTAATCTAAGTAGGTACATCTTCCTAATATTCTGAACTACTTCCCTTGGTAACATTTTGCTGTATCATGAACAGAAAGGGTAGTTTACCTGAAAATAAAATAATTTTTGCTTCACTGTCAAGGCCAACTTGTTTTTTCAAAAACTGAAAATATTATTAAAATTCTCTTCATTATATTTATAACTTTTATGTGGCAATTATGAAACTGGGAAGTGAATTTTCGTACACATTATCAAATGGTCGAAATCTGGCAGCTCATCTTTTGGTAGAGTTAAATAATCTTTTTCATAAATTCAAATATCAGGCTTGTAGTTTCACACGAAATTTGCATTTACTCAACACATTTTTATATTAAACAAAAATATTTTGTAAGTTTTGAAGTGAAAATTTACATATTGTACAGTTAATAAAACCGCAACTTTTTTTTATCAAAATATGTGTTTATTAGAATACAAAATATATTCATAGTTAGCAGTACATATATTTATTTATTTAAAAAAATATTTGCTACCCTATTTGAGGTAGTGGTGTCTAGTTTATTGGATGTTTTTTTGATGTATTCTAATTTTAATACTTTTCTAAAAGTAGGTTAATAATTTTGTTGCACGGTTATCGATAGAATCATCATCATACAAATGGGCACCAAACCACTTAAAACCAGAACTTGGTATATTTCAATAATTAGTCTTTACCAACACAGCAGAAACGTTTGAAATATTTTTATTACAAATTTTAACAGTTTTTAAGAAATTTGAAAACAAGTTTCTGCCATTTTACAAATATTAATTATAAACGTTGATGCTCTCGTTAGGTTTTTGTATTCTTTCACATCCAGAAGATCTGAATGGGAATACTCTCCTTTTAATAGTGTCCGATACTTTGGGCAGAACGCATTTGTTTAGGGATCGCAAAACATAGCCAGCAATGTACCCTACGATATCTTCCACATAATCTCCGAGATGCCAGATGGATGACGTAATGTAGTCCCTTACACAGCCCTGTGTGTAAAGAAATATATTCTGGCAAATCTTGAAGATCTTCACAATTACCATTCGTGGTCAAATTACCACTACCACTGTGTAGAATCGTTATTATATCCAAATTCAACACATTTTCGCTATCTCAAACTTTTATATCACTTAGCTTAAAAGCTGCTTGAAATTCAAATTACCTTGCTGTTGCATTGTTGTTAAATCCGCATCGACTCCTTATTGCCATAAAAAAAAGTTCAAGTCGTTTTGGGTTAATTTGTATATACCTTAGAACATACTTCAACAATCCTTTTTCTGCAACGTAGATACCATAAAATCCCTTTATTTTTGGAATTCGAACTACAATTTTAAACTGTATTTCCTTATTAAAGTATATTTAATTTAGGATCTTACTTTTAGACATGAGGAAGTCTACTTTCGAAAGGAAGTGACACAAATGTTTCTGCAAACGTATGGATAGGTGTTCTTATAAAATAATTTTCTTCAAAGTGAGTTGAACAAATAAACGGCTGCTTTGGTAAAACTATGGCTTCACTAAGCCCTAGCAATGCCAACCAACGTTTACAAAGGTCGGCGCCTTTGGAAATCTTAAAATAAAATACGAAATCTTTAATGTTATGAACATGTTTCTTTAAAATGTGCTTATATAGTTAGTATAGTAAACCAACTGATATTTTAAAAACCAATATTCTGATTATAGTGTATCGACATCCATCCAAAACAGCACAGCTATAACAACCCAACTTACAACTATTTAAGGTACGTAGATATTTAGTTGTGAAATGTTATATTTTCACCAATTTCGGTCTTATACTCCCACTCTTTACATACAAAGCACTATTCTTTAATCAAATGTTTTAAAACTACACAGAAAAAATTTAAAAAGACGTACAATAGAGACAAATAAAAAAATCCTGGAAAGTGCTGAAAACAAGATTAATGCTGGCTTCACGGTAACATATAACTTAGGAGGTCCAACTTGGTTCTTGTCTGAGATTGAAATCCTCAAATCTTGAAAAACACAGTCGACACATTCGCCATTTTTTTGAAAGCCCTGAAAACATTTCGCTAGGGGAATCTAGTTACTTCTGCCAAATCGCAAAGTCTCTCAATTGTAGGGTCTCATCTAGTCGGCATCATATGGGAAAAAATTAGTTTTGATTTTTCAAAAAAACATTTTGCCACAATAATTTGTGCTTGTCTAAAAACCTATTTCGAAATGGTCAAAATCCAAAAAGTGCTGTTTTTCGGAGATTAAGTAAGATTTTAATGAAAATGTTGTTTAGAGTGTGTTAGTTTTAGCTAAGTAAACAATCTCAAGGCCAGAAAACTCCCACTTCTCTTTAACTTTAGCTAAAATTTTATTTTTCAACTTTGTTTATATTTGAAAAAATTCACATGCCCGGACTTACTTTTAAAATTAAAATTCTCTTATTTAAAGACATTAATGATTTACACATATAATTAAAAAAAAAAAGAATATACAGTGTTAACTATTCCTTTAGATATTTCATTTGCCGTTTTTGATACAAAGCGCTTTTTAAGAGAATTGTTTAAATGATAATTGATATCTATTTAAATGGCTTCTAAAAACTCTAATCTAGCCCTGTTAATAATTTAAGTTACAAAAATCCTGCAAAATATTCTTTTACAGTTGTCTAAATGGGGAGATTATTTAGAAAATATAAACTGGATTATGCCTCCACACCCAATGTCAACTATCTATCACCAAAGGTTTTTATTTATTTATAAAAAGATGGAAACTTTTTCATCCGTTTAAATTGCTTCCAATTAGGTTTATTAGTACCATAAACTAATTATTTTCCACACGACGTTCTCAAGGAGTGTAATTGATTTATTGTAAAGTCATTTCTCTACTTTTAAGTGTGACGACGATCTATATTAAAAATTAATGCAGTAAATCGCACCTTTTAAAATCTAATTTCTGATCGATCAGTCCTGCTATTAATTTGTTATTCATAAAAAGATATTTAACCGCAATTGCAGAGAGTAGGCAGTTTGGGCAATTAACTACTCATTACTGTAGGTATATAAACTGAAGCACTATTCCTTCAAAGATACAGTGCACTTTTAGCGTTAAAGAACTAAAGATGTTCAAGCTCGTCGTATTATCCGCTCTCCTTGCCGTCGTCGTCGCCGACCCCAAACCAGTAGGCTATCTTCATGGCGGCTCCATCGCAGCTCCTGGCATCGCTTCCTTCGCCGCCCCCATCGCAGCCGCCCGCTTTGCCTATTCCGCCCCATTGACCGTCCCCATTCCAGTGAGCCACGTTTCGAGGACTGAAATTCACCACAAGCCTTTGATATCGACTTACGCCGCTCCAGCTGTGATTGCTGCACCCGCGCTGACTTCGCAAGTCGTCGCCGCTCCTCTCGCCAGGAGTTACAATTACGGCTTATTGCATGGCAATGGTTTGGGGTATGGATATGGACGTACCCTTGGCGGTATTCAACCCTGGTAATAATGAATGAATTGTCTATGTTGTTGTAACAATAAAATATTTATTGAACAGCTGTCTAGTCTTATTGCCTTTATTAATGTTCTTTCATCTAAATGAAATAAAAACAATATATCATAGTTTCGGATTTCATTCTATAACAAAATCTCAGGGATGACCTCTCATGGTCACGGTACTGAATTGTAGAAAATTCAATATAAATAAATTGATTTGAAGTATTACAACTAAAGTATGATCAAAAATTATTTTCATCTAGTATGGCTATGGAATAGTTCCTAATTTATGAATGCAACTACGTTAATACTTAAATGTCAAAATTGGCATTTGGTTTTCAAGTCACTTATGGTTGCGTTCCTAAATTAGGAACTATTCCATAGCCATACTAGATGAAAATAATTTTTTATACTAGACATAAAACAGTTTTTTACTTCCGCTATCGTAAGTGCGCTCTTATAAACGTTCTTTTTAGAGCGTTAGGCTGATTTTACTTGAAAGGTGTTGCTTGGTGGGACGTAAGCTAATCATTTACATCCCTAGAGAAGGTAACTAGTATTATAGTAAGAATAATTCCTTCGGATTGATCGATATTTCCAACGAAAAATAACAGGTTTATTCTATACTCGAAAGGCTTTGCTACCGATGCACGAGGTATACTGCATAGGCGTAACTTGGGAGGGGCAACGATGGCGATGCCCCCCCCCCCCCCAAATTTTGATTTTGAACTGCAAGTGCAGCATTTTTTTGTAATTTAGGTTTAAAAATGTTGTGAAGTCTTGATTTTGCCCCCCCCCCCAAAGTGATGCCCTAAGTTACGCCCATGAGGTATAGGTTGGCAGTTCGTCTGTTAGAAACACAATAATTTATAAAATACTAGGTTTTTAGCCCACAGCGTAGATGACCGTAATCGAATTCAAATAAGCTGTGCACTTAAAAACTGAATGCAAAGGCCACAAACTAATAACATTTAAAGCGGAACATCACTACTACGCTAGTTCATTGCAACAGTCAATAGAACACCGTAGGCCGACTTTTAGAGAACTTACTTGTTTCACTACTATAGCATTGTCCACCACAATCACACAATATGTTGGGTTTTCTCTAAAATATTGTTTGTTTATTTATTATTGTTTTATTTACAATTTTTGCAAATCTATACCATGGCAGCCATTATCTAAAAAAAAATATGAAAATCGGCCTTCGAACTTCCACCAAAATAGATACTGAAAGAAAAATAAATATAGATTTCGTGGACACAAAGCTAAATTTCAGTTATATAACGAAGTTCTGAAAAGATAATATGTCTCATTTTAACTAATTTAGGTTAAATGCAGCATGAAATGATTTAAAATATATGGGGCAAGTTGAGCATTGTACCGCCAGATGCAAGCACATAAAGCACTAGCCTCGACACTGCAAGGTGAAACGAGGTTATCGATTATACATACATACATACATACTAAATATAGTAACTAAGCAATTTTATATATCAACATTTTATACTGACATTTCAGAAGTTAACAAGTTATTCACTTCGTTACAAACTTCAGTTAACGTAAAGGTTCTTCGAATGCAAGATTAAGCATTAGATTGTGCATATAGTCTGTGACATAAGATGTTGTTTCTGTTCAGCGAGTTTTGACGATTTTCTATTGAACATTCTTTCACATTTCGGTTTGTAAGACCACATACAATTCGTATTATAGTAAATATCAGCTATAAAAATAGACTGAACAGTTTTTAAATCGGCGGTTCTAGAAACACATATCTTGAAGATACGAATAACTTCTAAAAAAGAATAATTTTGCTTTTCTTAATCTCCCTGCTTCCTTTTCTACTTTTGTTTTCATTGTGTAACTACTGTAACTCTAATTTATCGTCTGATAAAAACACAGTCTATCATTGGATGGAATAGTTTAGTTTCACGAAAACAACGTCTTTTGGTTCATAACAACCCACTGAATTTTGAAAATTTAGAGACGTTCCGAAAAAATGTGAGATCGGCTAAGGGGATACTATTCTTATGAGAATATAATTCGTTGAATTTTAAGCCAATTGTCATCTCGTAAATTGAGGACATTGACTAATAGGACCTCCTACCATATTGACAATATAGCGACTCCCGATTTTTGATTTGGTACAAGCCAGTGGAGTAACTAAGATTTTGCTCTGGGGGGTGTTCCGGGAGAGTGATCAATCTTACAATAATAATTTTTAAAAAATTGAGCGTATCATAAAGTATAGTCAATTTCATTTTTATAGGACTTGCGGTAGGCCTTGATTTAACTTCATGGCAGTGTAGACCACCTAGTTATATTAAAAAATCTGGTGTGCTACACGCACACAACTTCCTTTTACAGTGATCTGATAATTTGGCAAAAATTTGATTTTAAATTTTTAAGCATTTTTCAAAATTTTTTAAAAATTACAAATTCTACAAAAACGGTGCAAAATAGAGCGTTAGGTGAAGAGACAAATTTTCTCTAGAATTTTAAGCTGAATTCAAAAATGTAATATATATATTTATATAAAAATGAAAATTTTGAAAAAAATCGTAGAGCCGTTTTTGAAAAAATCGAAAAAAACTGAAAAATCACAAGAGTAAACACCTACTTCCGGTTATGCAATTTTCTTCAAAAGCTTGCTGTCGCATCTACATAGTACACAAAAATTATATATGAAGTTTCAACCCCATACCTCTTTTCGTTTTTGAGATGTTCTGTTCACAGACAGTCAGACGCACAGACCGACAGACAGACCAATAAAAAAAAATATGTTTTTTGGGTTCAGGGGACTCTGAAACGTGAAGATCTGTTGAAAACTCAATTTAGAATTTTTGGGGTGAATCCAATACTTCCTTTATTGTAAAAGGAAGTAAAAATTTACTAACTGATGTTGACAGACGTCAATTTAAATAGGTGAAATTAACTAGTGTGGCATTTTATTTGCTTATTAACCAAAAGACGTCAAAAATAATTATTTGCTAAATAAATAACAACTTAGCTTGCTTGTAAAACAAAATTACAAGATATGTCTGTTCTTCCAATAACTTTAACCTATGAAAATGTTAAATATCATTTTGACTCTAAAAAATTAGTTAGATCACGGCCACTGCAAGTCCTATAGAAATGAAAGCAACTATACTGTTTATTTATAAACAATAAAATTATTACAATTGTAATACAACTAAGTAACAAACGACTTCCGGATTGGACCGTATCATTATTGAGGTCGAAGAACTCATCGTTTCGCCCACTTTCGTAAGGGGCTTCATCAGGAGGAAAAGCAAAAAAGCACGGTAACTCAACGAGTAAACCACGCCAGACGCGAAACTCTTCTGTTACTTAATGACAATGGCCGTGAAAGCCTCCGAAATAATCTGTAATACAACTTATAGTAGTAATTCAAGTTTTCTTGATTTTCTTGCTAACTCGTTTATAATTTCATCTTCGTTCACCTATAGTTCTCTGTGAATGAAGAGCGTTGCCAATCCATTCAGCCTATACGTATTGCTATGTTGTATTTCGGAGATAAGTCTTAATTCTTTTTAAGGTCGAGAATGATCTTTCAGCTGTTGCAGTTGACACAGGAATTGTTGCAAACATTTACAGCAACTTGAATGTGTTGGGAAACATGTCCTTATTGCACGTAGCTAGCGCATCCATTGCTGTCGTATGTGGAAGATTTTGTACATTTTTGCATTTCCGATATAATTTGAACTCACGTCTGAAGGAGGTTCGTTGAGATCGGATTTTAAAAATGGTCGAGTCCGAATTCCGAATGTAATAATTGATATTCAATAATAGTACATTACTAAAATGTAATTTTAGATTTTTTGTTTAAGACAAATTGTAGTTATTCCTAAAGCCTCTGGGGGGTGTCCCGACACCCATATCACCCCCCATAGTTACGCCACTGGTACAAGCTAACTTGGTTTTATTTCACGTGTGAAATGAACTAATTTTAGAAATTCCAGTTTATTTTTCTAGATTAGGTGGTACGTTTTAAGGATACTCACGTAATAAGATAATATTACGCTCTCTGATATATATTTTAAATCATTCTATGCTGCATTAAAGCTAAACTAGCTAAAATGAGAAATATCTTTTCAGAACTTCGTTATATAACTGACATTTAGCTTTATGTCCACGAAATCTATATTTATTTTTCTTTCGGCACCTATTTTGGTGGAAGTTCCAAGGCCGATTTTCATAATAATGTTTTTAGATAATGGCTGCCATCTTAGAGATTTGCAAAAAATTGCAAATAAAACAATAATAAATAAACAAACAATATTTTAGAGAAAACCCAACATCTTGTGTGATTGGGGTGGACAATGCTATAGTAGTGAAACAAGTAGGTTCTCTAAGTCGGCCTACGGTGTTCTGTCGACTGTTGCAATGAACTAGCGTAGCAGCGATGTTCCGCCTTAAATGTTATTAGTTTGTGGCCTTTGCATTCAGTTTTTAAGTGCACAGCTTATTTGAATTCGATTACGGTCATTTACGCTGTGAACTAAAAACCTAGTATTTTATAAATTGTGTTTCTAGCATATAGGATAAACCTGTTATTTTTCGTTGGAAATAGTAATCAATGCTAATATTAGTTACCTTCTCTAGGGATGTAAATGATTAGCTTACGTCCCACCAAGCAACACCTTTTCAGTAAAATCAGCCTAACGTTCTACAAAGAACGTTTATAAGAGCGCACTTACGATAGCGGAAGTAGAAAAATGTTTTATGTCTAATATGATCAAAAATTATATTCATCTAGTATGGCTATGGAATAGTTCCTAATTTAAGAACGCAACTATAAGTGACTTGAAAACCAAATGCCAATTTTGACCTTTAAGTATTAACGTAATTGTATTCATAAATTAGGAACTATTCCATAGCCATACTAACTGAAAAAAATTTTGGTAATACTTCATATCAATTTATTTATATTGAATTTTCTAAAATTCAGTACCGTGACCATGAGAGGTCATCCCAACAGATTTTGTTATAGAATGAACTATGGTAAATTGTTTTTATTTCATTTAGAAGAAAGAACATTAATAAGGGCAATAAGACCAGACAGCTGCTCAATAAATATTTTATTGTTACAACAATATAAACAATTCATTCATTATTACCAGGCTTGAATACCGCTAAGGGTACGTCCATATCCATACCCCAAACCATTACCATGCAATAATCCGTAATTGTAACTCCTGGCGAGAGGAGCGGCGACGATTTGCGAAGTCAGCGTGGGTGTAGCAACCACAGCTGGAGCGGAGTAAGTCGATATCAAAGGCTTGTGGTGAATTTCAGTCCTCGAAACCTGGCTCACTGGAATGGGGACGGTCAATGGGGCGGAATAGGCAAAGCGGGCGGCTGCGATGGGGGCGGCGAAGGATGCGATGCCAGGAGCTGCGATGGAACCGCCATGAAGATAGCCTGGTTTGGGGTCGGCGACGACGACGGCAAGGAGAGCGGATATTACGACGAGCTTGAACATCTTTAGTTCTTTAACGCTAAAAGTGCACTGTATCTTTGAAGGAATAGTGCTTCAATTTATATACCTACAGTAACGGGTAGTTAATTGCTCAAACTGCCTACTCTCAGCAATTGCCGTTAAATATCATTTTATGAATAACAAATTAATAGTAGGACTGATCGATCAGAAATTAGATTTTAAAAGGTGTGATTAAGATCTACTGCATTAATTTTAGATCGTCGTCACAATTCCGAGAAGAAAAATAACCTTACAATAAATCAATTCCACTCCTTGAGAACGTTGTGTGGAAAATAATTAGTATATGGTACTACCAACAGCAACAACAGTAAAAAAACTAGCAAAAACAAGAAGCCGGACAGAAATACAGATAACGACACGCGAAGAAATAGGACAAAGAGAGAAAATAGAGGAGAGCTCCAAGAAAGATTCCCAAACAGGAAAAGAAAAAGAATACATGGAAAAGTTAATCATAGGGACATGGAATACAACGTCACTCACAGGAAACGAAATGGAATTAGCACAAAAAACAAATACCAGGAAATTGAGTACAACAGAAATATTTAGCGTGGAAAAATTACAACAAACTAAAATCACCAAACCAGAAGAATCGATTATAACCAAACTAAAAAGCTTACAAATATACAAAAAAATTGGAAGAAGAAAGACCTGTAACTCTGCAAAGAACATGGACTATGAAAAAATACAATAAATAAACAACGCAATAGAAGCAAAAATCTCATTCGCATAGGCACCTGGAATGTACGCGCCATGCTACAACCCGGAAAAATGAAAGAAATCGCAGAAGGATTAACAAAAAACAGAATGGATATTACCGCTATACAGGAATGTAGATGGGCAGGACAGGGTGTAATAAAAAAAAACTATTCATTCATGTACAGTGGACAAGATAAACAAGGGCAACAAGGTACAGGATTTATAGTAGCATCAAAAATGAGAAACAGAGTTCTGCGATTTTTACCAATAAACGGAAGATTATGTGCACTAAGAGTAAAAGGAAAATTTGCAAACATTTCCCTTATAAACGGGTATGCTCCAACAGAAAATGCAACAGAAATGGAGAAGGAATAATTTTACGAACGACTGCTAGAAATAGCAGATCAAATGCCAAAAAATGACACATTAATAATAATAGGAGATCTAAATGCACAGATTGGTAAAGAAAAACTCATAGATGACGTAGCTGGGAAACATACTCTACACAGTACAACAAATAACAATGGAAACAAACTAGTCCACTTAGCCAGTGCCTTCATCTTGACCATTAGTTCAGTCATTGGGGATTTTTACCTGGGAAAAAGTCGGGAAGTTTTGAAACTTTGCAGGTTTGTAGGTTTCGGGATCCCTAACTAAAATCCATAAAATGCACAATTCGAGACTTGTCGCCGGCGCCGCCATCTTGCCAAGATGGCGGCCAAAATCGGTATTTTGCAAATATCTCGAAAACTATGAGTTTTTCGACAAAAATACGTAGAGAGTAAAGTAAAAGAGGATAAAATTTCCTACAAAAAAGGTTCTATTAAAATTTTCGCTAAAGTTAACCGTTTAGGCACAAAATTCCTGTAAATTTTACAATTTTGCGTAAAGTATGATATATAGCCGATTTTACGAAATAAAATGTCTAGTAGGGTTCACTAAAACTAGTTTTCGAAGCTTTCTACAATTTTGTCATCAAACAGTGGCGTAGCATTAATTAGCTGATTAAGTTTAATTAGTTTATGATTAATTAATTTTAATTATTGAAAATGCTGTAACACATGTCTGCGACCAAATTTTTTTCTTTAAAATAATGGGTGATTCTTATGTATTTTCGTGCGGAAATGCCCTCAGTTTTTTCCCACACGTAAGCATTTTCCGCAAAATGCATTTTTCTGCGGGATTGCCTACCTTAATGCGTATATTTATGAATATGCCGAAAAAAGTTGTTTTTCCTATTCGGCTTCATAGTTTTGTATTAGAAACTATGAAATATGATAAAAATTAGTATATTTAACAGTATTAGTCAGCGTATGAATTATGGAAACCCATTATCTTAATAGTATGCAATTAAGGTTTATCGCTTTTCTTCGGTGTTTTCAGATTCCAATGTTACTGTAATAAATGTTTTTGTTATTAAAAGTACATAAATAAATAGGAGAAATTCTTTCTGGTAATTAGCGTAATTGTGGTGAACATTATTGACAAATGAAACCTGGATTTTCCCATTGCCCTATATATACCCCTCGTAGTCCTTCGATTTGTTCATTTCAATTTAAATATTTTTAAAGTGTCTTTCAAAATGTCTTCAAGAGCTTGTGTTAATAATCCTGATAGTTTCTGTTACATTTGTGGCGAACTTGTATTAAAAAAACAATCTCGAAGTATTACGGAGTTTATTAAAAAAGTGTACTTTGCTTATTTTGGTGTGAAGATCGGAGATCAAGAAAAATCTTGGGCCCCTCATGGAGTGTGTTCAGGCTGTGGTGAAGGACTTCGCATGTGGTCTAAAGGAAAGGTAAAATCTTTTCGTTCTGGGGTGCCTATGATTTGGAGAGAGCCGAGAAACCACGGCGATGACTGCTACTTTTGTTCTTGCAACATACAAGGGTACAATGCCAAAAATAAAAAAGATATATGTTACCCAAACATGCAATCTGCACTTCGGCCTGTGACTCATGGACCCGGTATTCCAGCACCAGTGCCCCCACACAATTTTGACGATTTGCCAGAGTCATCAGAGAGCGAGTCAGAGCAGTTGGATGATGAGTTTCAAGTCGAAGACTGTGCACACCAACAGTTTTCACAAGAAGAATTAAACGACCTCGTTCGTGATTTAGGGCTTTCTAAAGAGTCGGCTGAATTACTGGGCTCTAAACTTCAAGAAAAGAACTTGTTGAGATCTGGAACTTCATTCTCTTGGTACAGAAGCAGAGAAAAACAATTTGAGTCAAATTTTTCTCAAGATGGCGAACTTGTATATTGTTCTGATGTTCCCAAGTTGATGTCAATGTTTAACATTCAACATGTGTCAGATGAATGGAGGCTTTTTATTGACTCGCCAAAAAGAAGTTTAAAAGCAGTTTTGCTACACAACGGCAATAAATACGCTTCTGTACCCGTGGGGCACTCTGTGCATCTAAAAGAAAAGTATGACAACATGGCTTTTATCCTTGATAAATTGAAATATAAGGAGTTTGGATGGTGTAACTTCAGTGGACTGTATGAAATAATACACTAATTTGACGCAAAAAGGCCGTTTATTTAGCGTAATATAGAAATGAAATTTGGACCCCTTACTGCAAACGTGTTGCACGGTTCACAGCTGTCGCAAATCTGAGTTAGACGGGGTGACGCCAATACATAGCAAGGAGGGGGCATAAACAATGTACAGGGTAGTACAAACATTTCTCAACATGCCGCCGGCCTTGAAAGTATAACTTTCAATAAGAAACCATATTTATATATTTGTATGACATAAACAAGAAGTCTAATTTTAATGCTAACAGTCTCTAGCCGCACAAACGCACAAATACACAAAAAAGGCCCTTCACTTCACTCTCACTTACACCGCGGTGTTCTCCAGCGGGAGGGGGCAAAGCTTAGCGAAGGAGCGACGTATGATGCCGTTGGACGTACGGACGGAGGCCACTCTGTCAGGGAAGATAGAGGGTCGGCCTTACCTTTTGGCGAAAGTTGTACTAGATATTTTGCCGGCTGGTAACTATCGGCCTAATGGGCTAACTAGTCGCGAGGGTCGGGGTTCCAACTATGCTGAAAGAGAATCAAAAAGAAATAGGAGAGGGCGCCAGGTCCTCGACTCAGATCCAATTCCTTGTGCCGGACCTTACACAAGGTCGAAGATAAAAACCAGCAAGTCAAAAATAAACAAACCAACAACCAATGAATAGATCACAGCTTTATTAATAGATTCAGTACTATAGTGCATCACACAAAATAACACAAGAGCAACTCAAACACAAACAGGCAAATCATCAAACAAAATCAAACATTATACGAACAAATCGAAAGCGCAGCAATAAACAAGTAACAATATAGAAACCAGTACATCAACAATAAACACGTTAAAATCGGCAAAGGCACTGCATCAATACATTTCATATAAATCAATCAAAGGCTAAAAGTAGGACATCCTGGGCTATAATCTATCACGAATAAAGAAAATAAGTTGCTACCCAATTGGCAACACAAGTACAATGATTCGCACGCATACTGTGAGGCAGAGTGCTGCGAAAACTAGAGCTATGCAAGCAAAAATGCTAACTACAACCTCAAATGTTAGCTTACAATTTAAATGTGACATCAAGATTTCGAAGGCTCGAAGCCCGCTGTTACGGTTGTATGATCATACAGGGCGTGGCAGTTTCTGTTTTAAACTCATCATGTTCTTAAATGACTAATCAAAGCAACGGCTTGAATTATGCTCCTAACAAAAGCTACAATAACAAATAGCCCAAAACGATTTACGAATATCCAAAGTTTGAGCATTAAACTACCGTGAGCGGTTCGCTAGTTACAACCTACACCCTAATGACATTTGATGTTTTCAAGGCTAACCCCTGCAACTAAGTTAGGCGAAATGCAGTGGCCAAAGTTGTGTAAAAATACGGCTAGCTTGTAATCTAGGTAAGCTAAACTGTCTTAAAATAGTTCAACAGCATATCTGAATGTTTTGTCATGTTACAGGGCCCAGTTCAAAACGGGCTTCATCACATTTACTGCAATCCAACGGTAAGCTAAATATGCCCTAATGCAAGTTACACACAAATAATCCTACAATGCAAGTACTACTATATGAAATGCCTACAATTAGCTAAGCGGTTGTTACGCTAGTACACATATACACACCTTGTCATGTTACAAACGATTCACACATGCTGCTTTCCAGGGCCGAACACAGGCCAACAGCTTCTCCGAAGCACCTGGTGCGCCAAGGTCATACGGAGCAGGGGCCGACTTCCGACAGCATAGCGAGCGTCGCAGGGAGGGTGGCGAGTAGGCGATGCCAGTACCAAATGCCTCAATACACATAGTACCCAAACGAGGTAAGCGAACCAATTCCAAGTAACAAAGCATTTTCCTGGGTGGATCTAGAAATCAATGGCAAATACGATCCATTTCCAGATTTTTAAAGCAGATTTTTAAACCAGATTTTTAAACCAGATTTTTAAAGGCTAAAAATACAAATTCTCCCAAATAGATTACGGCATTCAAAAGAGGGAAACGTAGGCAAACACCATGTACGAACCTTAAGATGTTGTGCAGCCAACTCGTTAAGCCAAGCGTGCGAAGTGTGAACGTCCCAAGAAATCCGTCTGTGACGAAACGAATGCCGGAGACACCAATACCAATCTCCAGAACATTCCAGCAGGGGATGCGGAGCCTCTAAATCCTTCCAACTATGAAGATGGCTTCCAAAAGCCGCGAGACTAGCTCCCATAGGAAGCAATTCCAACTTTCACAACGCAAGACTTGCCAGGAAAATGACCGAAAAATGCTCCAAACCAGCCCAATTCAGCTTATCAAAAATTCCCAAAAATTGGAAAGTTGGCCAATGTAAAAACTAAAGAATGCAGAGTGCTCTGAACTGATAACAGCAGTGTAGCATTAAGTTTGAAATTAAAGGTAGATGTTAACAAAGTTGCCTATCCCAAGTAAAGTATTGTATTTTTAGGAAAATAAAGCAAATAACCAAATCTGACTAATTTATTTCAGTCAATAAATAAGAAAATGTCAAAATGAGCGTAACAACTCTGTTGACTCCATCTTTTCCAGGGTAGAGTTGAACGATGCGTCCTAATCTCCATTGAAGGGGAGGTGCGTTGTCCTCTTTAACCAATACCAGGGACCCCTCAACTAGATCGGAATGGTGCGAATTCCATTTTGAATTGCTGGAGTTCTGACAAATACTCCTTACTCCAACGTGACCACATATGCTGCTGGAGCTTTTGAATTATCTGGTACGTTGACAATCGTGAATCGGGGACCCCTTGTACATCGGGATCTGGAGCTGATACCAGAGGTCGACCAACCAAGAAGTGAGCAGGCGTTAGCGGCTCTAGGTCGTTGGGGTCTTACGATAGAGGGGATAACGGACGGGAATTGAGGATTGCTTCAATTTGTATTACCTGTTACACGTTTTAAATGGTGTTTAGAGGACTTTATGCCTGCCTCCCACAGTCCACCAAAGTGTGGGCTGTGCGCGGGAATAAAATACCAGCTGATTCCCTCACTAATCGCGTACTGAGCAATAGCAACATTCTGTTCTTTAAGAAGCATGCCTAATTCGAGGAGCTCGGAATTAGCTCCTACAAAATTTGTCCCATTGTCCGAGTAAATATGGGCAGGTTTGCCTCTTCGGCCTATAAATCGCCTAAAAGCAAGTATGAAACACGCTGTTGTGAGGTCAGTGACCAGTTCGAGGTGCACTGCCTTTGTGGAAAAACATATGAAAAGGCATAAATACGCCTTGTTGGTTTTACAACCGCGACCTTTTCGGTCTTTGACCGTTATGGGGCCCGGCATAGTCGACTCCGGTTACATAGAAAGGGGGTGATGGTTCAGTTCGTGACCCAGGAAGGTTGCCCATAATCGGCTCAGTGAGTTTAGGTGAAAATCGGTAACACCTTAAGCATTGGTGTACAACTTGTCTAACGAGATTCCTGGCTGAAACAATCCAGAAGCTCTCTCTTAGGGTCGAGAGCAATAGCTGGGGTCCAGCGTGGAGCAACTGAATGTGCTCCCGAGAAACAATGAGTTTAGCAAGATGGTGCTTTCCTGAAACTACCATCGGGAATTTTTTATTAAATAAAAATTGGGTATTTCTGAGTCTACCTCCGACTCGAATGATTCCGTTCGAGTCCAAAAATGGGTTTAGCCTTTTTAATGAACTGCAATTCTTCACCGATTCGACCTACTAAGCTGCTTGAGCTCTTCAGGAAAGGACTCGGTTTGAGAAATTTTGACTAAAGATAAGAGTGCTTCTTGCAGCTCCTTTGGACTAAGGGACCCAATGGCACGTTCTACCTTGGGGATGAAGCAGTTGCTTCGAAATCGTAGGCAATACGCTACTATTATTTGTAATTTAGTGAGATTAGAAAATGTATTAAATGGAAATTCAAATACAGAAACCGCCGATGACAGGCACTGTGGTTTCTGTTTTAGGTCTGGTAGGTTTGGATTTGAGGCGTTTGAAATTGGCCATGAATCCTCATCCTTGAGAAGAAAGGTGGGGCCATTCCACCAAATGCTAGACTCCTTTAACTGTCGTGGGGAAACACCCCTGGAAAGCAGATCAGCTGGGTTAGACTTGGTGGGAACGTGCCTCCACGTAGCATGAGATGTGAGTTGTTGAACATCGGCAACTCTGTTGCAAACAAAGGGTTTCAGGAGGTTGGGGCTTGTCTTCAACCACCCTATGACAATAGTAGAATCTGTCCATAGAATACAACGACTTATGGTTAGATTTACTGCCTTCAAAACTAGGTCTGAGAGTTTGGCAAGAAGAACGGCTCCACAGAGCTCAAGTTTCGGAATTGTGATGGGTTTCAGTGGTGCAACTTTGGATTTCGCACAAAGAAGTGATACGTGAATTTGATTGATATGGTTCTTTGAACGCAAGTAAATGCATGCGCCATATGCATGATTAGAGGCATCGCAGAAGCCATGTAGTTCTACCTCTGTGAATTCTTTGCAAAGAACGTGACGAGGAATTTTTAGATCATTGAGGAGTGTGAGCTCGTTGCGATATGAACTCCATTTATCTTGGATACTGTTAGGGACTTGATCATCCCAAGACAGCTTTTCCATTCATAACTGTTGCAAAAGAATTTTTACATTAATAATGCATGGCGTGAGGAGACCTAAAGGATCAAATATTTGTGATATTTCTGAAAGAATGATACGTTTGGTCATCCTTCTACAGGACGAATTTGGTATTGAATACATTAACGGGTCAGTGTGAAAATGCCAGACTAGACCTAACGTGTTTGTGTGCTCATGGGAGCCAAACTCAAGAACACCTGGGCGAATATCAGCTTGGTGAATATCACTGAGGACTGCTGGGTCGTTAGAGATCCACTTGCGCAATTTAAAACAACCTGACCTAAGGACATTGAGAAGACTTGAACAAATGTGCCGTGCTTGATCTAGGGTGTCAGCGCCTGTGAGCAGGTCGTCAACGTAGAAATCTTCCTTTATTATTTTGGCGATTTCGGGTAATGAATCTTCACATTGAATGCCTAGTTGGGTTAAACAAGGAATTGAAAGGAAACTGGCTGAGGCAGTTCCATATGTGACACTATTCAAATTGTAAGTTTGAAGTGATTCTGTGGTACTAGATCGCCACAGGATGCGTTGGAGAATGCGCTAGCTAGGTTCTACTTGCACCTGCCTGTACATTTTTTCGATGTCTGCGGATATTGCATAGAAATGCTTGCGAAATCTAACAAGGATCGAAAATAGATCTTGTTGTATGGTCGGGCCAACCATCTGTATACTATTCAATGAATGCCCTGTAGAAGTAACCGCAGAACCATTGAAGACTACTCTGAGCTTAGTAGTAAGGCTCTCCTCTTTGAGTACTCCGTGGTGGGGGAGATAATATGAAATTTCTGAAGAAGTGGGATTGGCTACGGACATGTGGCCAAGGTCCTCGTACTCCTTCATGAAGGCGATGTATCTTTCTGAGAGAACTAGGTTTGACTGTAGTTTCTTCTCAAGTGATTGAAATCGTTTACGAGCTGTTTGAAATGAATCACCCAATACAGTCGCAGGGCTCTTGAAGGGGATTGAAACTATAAATCTACCCTCGGCGTCCCGACGGGTATTTTGAACGAAATGAACCTCGCAGGCGTTTTCCTCCTTTGAGAAAACTTTCTCGATTGAGTAGTGCTCGAGTTCCCAAAACCTCGTAAGTGAATCTGGGGTGTCTTCGAGGCAACTAATATTGCAATGGCTTTGGCTTTGGCTTACCAAGCTGGTGCTGGTTGGACCAGAAATTACCCATCCAAAACGTGTCTTTTGGAGGATTGGAAGATTTGGGCCTAAAGAGATTTGCCCTATACACAAGAGCTTCCAGAAGACTGGAGCACCTAACAAAATGTCAATTTCGCCAGGGACATTAAAGGAAGGGTCAGACAATTTGATGTTGTCTGGGATCCTGTACTTGGTGCGATCAACGCGAAAACCGGGCATGACGCCGCTAATCTGGTCTATAACAAGACATGAGACTCCTATAGTGAATTGTGTGTGATGTGCTAACAGCTCGACATCACATCTCAAATGAACGTGGGAAGTGACTTTACTTAACCCTGAAACAATAACATTTGCATCAGTGACTCGCAGATTTAGCCTTTTAGAAAGACCTGAAGTAATGAAGTTAGACTGAGACCCTGAATCCAACAGGATTCGAACAGAGTGTGGAGTTCCGGCAAAATCAAGGATCTGCGCAGAAGCAATGGGTAGCAGCGTTTGAACTTCGTTGGAACAAAATGCTGAAGTGATCTTGCTTGGTTCAACAGGAATTTCTGCGTCCTTTGCAGGTCCTGGTTGTACCGAAGCTACTGTAAGCGGGTCCTCATGCAAGAGAGTATGATGCCTTCCCTTACATTTCCTACATGTGTATTGGGAAGTACATTTATATGAAAAGTGACCCTTGGATAGGCAATTCAGGCATACCTTGAGCTCTTTTGCCTTATGCATTCTATTATGTGCAGTGAGTTTTTGAAAATCATCACATTTTGCTAGAGAATGGAATTTGTTACAAAATAAGCATGTGGGATTACTCGAAACAAAGGACTTTGAATGTGCCTTGGATTTTTCAGGAACATATTTTTCCTGCTTGGCTTCTAGGGTTTCTAAAACATCCGCAGTGTCTTTGAGAAAATCTTTGAACTCCTCAAGAGTAGGCAGCTCTGTATTGAAACTTCTTTTCAAGGACTCCCACTCGCGGGCTGTTTTGGAATCAAGTTTCTTTGAAATTATGAAAATTATAAATGTTTCTAACAGAGCTTGGTCCGAAGCTACGGATTTTAGTGCAGTGATATGCTTGAAAAGTGTGTCATTTACCTTTCTTAACTTTTGAGCCGATTCCTTGGTTAATGGCTCGAGATCGAAAATAGTTTTCAAATGATTATAAACTAGCATTCTAGGGTTATTATACCTAGCACAAATACTACCCCAAGCTACTTGGTAGTTGGCAGCAGTAAATTCTAAAGATTTGATTATTTCTGACGCTTGACCACTAAGGCTGGCCTTTAAGTAGTGCAACCTTTGAATATCAGTAATCGACTTATTATCGTGTATAAGATTTTTAAAGATTTCTCTGAATTCAAGCCAATCTGAAATATCGCCATTATACTTTGGCAGATTTATGGTAGGGAGTTTTATAAATGGGGTGCTAGAATTTGCAGAAGCTACGCTAGAACCGTTAGAATGCAAACTACCCTCGCGCGGAAATGAATTACTTCGATATTTGTTTATTAAAACGTTTGCATCAGCAATTGCACCAAAGTAGGAATCCTCAAACGCTTGACGGTATTCATCAGCGTCTGGGGTAGCCTCCCCATCTGGTGCATTGCTAGCTTGCTCTATTTTGTTTTGAATTTCTTCGAATTCCGGCAACAGACCGTTGGCTACGTTTAGCCTTGCTTCTAATTCTTCAACTTGCATTGCAGTAATATTCTCGTCAATATCTAATAGCTTGCTAACAAAAGTACGAAATCGCGTTAATTTACCCTTTAAAATCCCTCGGGAATGAATTAATGCCTCCATTCTACCAAATATCGTATAGCAATAAAATATTGTATTTAATTACGAGCGAAATATAGAACCTCTGTTTAATTTTGCTAATATTTGCGGTGAGAAAATCTCGACTGGCAATTTGTTAATTATTAAATTATTGAGAATAATTACAAGCATATATTATGCGAATAAAGCTTTGCACAAATGCTAAATACAGTTAAGCGGTGAACAACAAAGGAAATTGTAAAAATGGAAGTCACAATATGCAGCTGGCCATCTCCGGCGCACGTGTTCGCTTGTTGCAGCTCGTTTGATTCACCCGAGAACCGGTCTCGCGGTGTCTCGGTGCACTTGCACTTGAAGATGTAGCGCTGTGATGCGTGTTGCCCTCCTTGTCGCACCCACAGGGAATGGAATTGAATATCGGAACGATTTATAACTTTGCACTATTCTGTTCGAAATTTGGCTCGCATGGACCAAATGTAACTTCAGTGGACTGTGTGAAATAATACACTAATTTGACGCAAAAAGGCCGTTTATTTAGCGTAATATAGAAATGAAATTTGGACCCCTTACTGCAAACGTGTTGCACGGTTCACAGCTGTCGCAAATCTGAGTTAGACGGGGTGACGCCAATACATAGCAAGGAGGGGGCATAAACAATGTACAGGGTAGTACAAACATTTCTCAACAGATGGCCTATCTGTGGTGATCTCAAAGTCATCTCTATGGTGCTTGGACAACAAGGTGGCTATACGAAATTCCCCTGTTTCCTATGTGAGTGGGATAGCCGGGCAAAATCACAGCACTGGAGCCAAAAAGTGTGGCCAACGAGAACTTTGAAGGTTGGAGAAAAAAATGTTCACTTTGAGTCTTTGGTTGATCCCAAAAAAGTGCTTTTACCCCCACTTCACATCAAGCTTGGACTGATGAAGCAGTTTGTCAAGGCATTGCCAAAAGATGGCGAAACGTTCAAATACCTTGAAAAGAAATTCCCGGGACTGTCTGAGGCAAAGTTAAAGGAGGGGTTTTTGTTGGCCCGGACATTCGAAAACTAATGAAAGACAATCAGTTTGAAAAGGTGATGAAAAAAGCTGAGAAAGAGGCGTGGATATCATTTAAAGAAGTTGTGACTACGTTTTTGGGGAACAATAAGGACCCGGATTATGAAGAAATTGTAAATAAAATGTTGAAATGTTTTAAAACCTTGGGGTGCTCCATGAGCTTGAAACTTCACTTTTTGAACTCCCATTTGAGTTATTTCCCAGAAAACCTTGGTGCCGTAAGTGAAGAGCAGGGCGAGAGGTTCCACCAAGACATCAAAGAAATGGAACGGAGGTACCAAGGACGATGGGATGTGAATATGGTGGGAGACTACTGTTGGATGCTTCATAGAGAACTTCCAGACATCCCACACAAACGGAAAAGCTCAAAACGGAGTTTTGGGGGAAAAAGATGTAGATATTATAAAGAATTATAAATCCTTATTGTATATACTACATATTATTTTTATCAAATTGTATTTAAAAATGTAAATAAACCACTAGTAATATTTTTTTTTATTTCAAAATGCATTTTTACCTATATGTACTGCGGGTTTTGCATAACTTTCTATTTCATTTTGCGGAAAATACCTACGTGCTGGAGAAAAACTGAGGTCATATTTGGACTCAGCGCACCAAAATACATACGATTACCCATTACGGTGAAAAAAAAATCAAAAAATTTCAATTTGCAGGCCTGTGTAATTGTTTCCACACCACCCAAGAGGTAAACTACATGGAGCGTTTTTTTTTAACGTGGTTTCCCCTGGAGGCCTAATCCACTACGGAAATAAAAAACCTAATCTTATCTGCACAAGCCCGACGGACCTGGCTCATTGATGTCAAAGTCGATTGTGTCTGATATACTGGGCTTAGGGTGGTCTTTCAATTCGTCGAACTCTTCATCTTCAGCCGCCAGAGGGATATCCACAGACAATTCCAACTCCTCTTCATCGGAGGATTCGTCGAGTGACACTTCAGTGACGTTGTCGCAGGATTTTCCATTGCAATATTCACACATTATTGAACATTTTAATCCTGCTTTTCTGCATCCGCAGGCTTTACCACAGTTGTTTGTCTTGCATTTACAGGATAAAAATGCCAATAGGGACTTTGGAGCTGGATCTTTCAACGTTGTTACTGGAGTAATGCCTGTTCTTGTTTTCTTCCAATCCCATTCTTCGGCTTCTTTGGTACAACCATACCACTGCTGAACCTGGTGGTAGGTTCGCAATGAATGCTGTCGTGCTGCTGCTCTCGTCGGTGGTAAAGATGCCAAATTGAATTTACTTTTTGTTAACGACTTCACAAAACACTGGTATCGATATTTATCCAGATTGATGTTCTCTTTGTCTTTGCATCCATAGAGAGCAAGAAGAAATTTCTCACCTGCAATAGCAACTTCTTCAGCGGTGGCATGCTTGTTTTGAAATGCTTCTATAGGAGCTTGTAAGTCTCTACGTTTTTCAAAAGTTGTTAAAGTTTTCAGCTTCCCTTGGTTGAATAAGGCCGACGTCGTATCACACCCACTTATTGCGTGAAGGAACAAGAGGTTGTCCTTCACCGCTCCGACGCCCTTTAAACTCTGCGACGAATAGACGCTCATTGTTTTTACTTTTTAGTAATGGCATTTGTTCAGTATTACAATATTCTAAATGTCACTAGATGTCACATGTGGTCATAATATTTCCGTGATTGCAAAAACTTGAAATTAAAGAACATCGTTGGAAGCACTAACAAAACTGCAAACTTCTTTATATGTCGTAAACTTTTTATATCTTCTACGATTTAGTCAGAAAAAATAGCAAGCAAATCTGTGAATTTGAAGCAACGCCGATTCGACTTAAACCTAGTCCTTGGTTGTTGCTATGGCTACCAAAAAACATGTTAACAAGCAAAACGTTTATCCAAGATAGTTCTGGGATGCTTCTTTATTCTAATATGCTTTAACCTGAAATAAGTAAAGTGCAACAATTTATTAGGAAACCTTGGGCAACCACCAAAAGATTTACTGTTACTCATTTCTTAAGTAAAAGATTGCAACTTGAAAGCTTTCCGCACAGGTCAAGTTAAACAGTTCAAATGCAAAACTGATTCTAATTTGAAAAATAAACAATAAACAGTGCTGTTTATTGTTTATTTTTATATTAAAAACAGCAGCTTGTTTAAATAAATGTTCAATATGTCCACTGTTCTCAGCTAGACATAAACTTATTCGGGGCAACAAATTAAACTGGATCCTTTATAAGCTAGCTCATCATTTCGAATAGAGCTTGAGGCATTTTCAATTGTATCCCTCAGTTCTTCTTAGGGCTTCACCGGAGTTGCGTAGACCTTATCTTTCGATGTTCTCCACAAAAAAAATGATCACACGGAGTGATTTCCGCAGAAGGAGGTGGCTAATTTATGGAACTATCTGCTTCTTTATCGAGCCATCAACGGGGGTATTGGTTATGAAAGGACCCGCGCTTTAAAAGTGAAGTGAGATGCTCCATCATGCATAAACGATTTAACTCCACAAGTCTTGCATCAGAAGAGGCAACGTATTCTATAGAAAGGTTATGTAGTTTTCGCCATTCAGTGGATTTGGAAGGATAACATTCCCCATTAAACAATTCCCAGTTATCGCACTCCAAACACATTCAATATAAAATCGCGCTAAAAGTGCCGTTTTATATAATTCGCGGTAAACAATATTACTATGCATGATTGTTATTCTTTTCTAGTGAAAGAGAATCTAAACGGAAAGGATAATCTTCTACAAGTTCATATCGTTAACTGTTAACTCTGAGGAACTGGAAAAACGTAATGCCTAATTCGAAATCAGCAGGCAAATGATATGTGGGCCAGTCAGTCAGGACAATCAATTCACAATAATTCCAAAAGTTTTGAAACCTTTACCGAGGTCCGGAACATTATTAAAATTGCAATAAACGAAATATTGCTACATTGTCGCGAACAAAATTCCAAAAGCTCTGCAAACTTGGAGTAGTGTTAATTGTGTTATTTCATGTCACGTATCAAATTTGCAACCAATTTAAAGATACGGAACGTTTTTTTTATTACAAATTAGTGCTTTTCTCTAATAAACTGTCCGACAAAATTTGCAACCTTTTGCATTGAGCGGAACACGTTTATTTATAATACATTTTATTTATGGCCAATTTTGTCGAGCAAAGTGGTTTAGGAATAATTACAAAAGTTTAAAATTTTGGTTGCAAATGATCAGAACATCTATTTTGATGCATTTACAAATTTACAACCTCGTCCGTCCGCAATCCGGAACATTACGCAATTTTCAAAAATTGAATTTTTGTATTTTTTCATCCTAAAAAAAATTCAATAAGTTTTGAAATTCGAGCGGATGGCATAGTTTACTGATTAATGAAGGTATTTCAATTTGTAACCAATCGTTAGAGTCGACATTTTCTTATTTTATCTCCTTGTCAAATACCAACATAAAGTATAACTTTAAATTTTTTTAATCACTTGACATTGAGAATAAATAATTACAAACAAATTGTACAACCATTTTTCCAAGTACTTCATTTAGTATTTTTCAGTATGTCTCAGCAACGATTCTTTGTTTTAGTATTCCCTATCTTTTCAACGCATTGTGGATCCCCCAAGCGCATACTTATACCGATACAACTTCGTCTTTAAAATAAATTCATGTATAAATACAATCCATGTTTTAAATTCTCACATTGTTTGCGACGAAATTTGCTTGTAATCAAGCTTATCAACGTACAATTTTTACAACAGTAAACGTGATTGCTGCCAAACAAAAATTCTGTTGGAATTATCTAAACCGGGCAGAGGTTTCTCAAGGTACGTATTTTTAATTAATAAAACGAATTCTCAGGTTAGGTACACTTATTGTAGTTCATTGTGTATATAAATATAGAATTTTAATTTGTATTGTTTATTTACCTTTGTTATTAATATTAAATTACCTCTCCTTTTCTTTAGTTATGAAACGCTTATTATTTCTATATATCACATTGAAAACATTTACTGAGATATAAACTATAGTCATCAATAAAAATTTTCAATCCTTCAATTTTTCGCCACTTTTTCATTTAAAATAAAATCAAAACGATACTTGTCGGTTTTTCATTTCATACGCTGATAAAATTTTAGACACAATATTGAAAATATTGATGACATGCAAAAATGCATAATAGTTAAAAAATTCAAACAATTGATTTTTTCAAATCACTGCGCGGTTGCAAATTCGAATTTGCCATAGTTTTACAATTATTTCGAGAGTAATAAAATCGAAAAAATCGGTTTTTGGAAATCGCGCCAGGTTCCGAGTCCTCTGTGAGGTTGCAAATTCGAATACTGACATTACTCCCTAAATAAAATCATCAGATCGATTTGCAAAAGTTTTGCAATTATTTCGAGGGTGATAAAATCCAAAAAATTAATTTTTGGAAATCGCACGAGGTTCCGGGGCGCCTATGAGGTTGCAAATTTGTAAATGCCTCACAATATATGTTCTAAGCATTCGCAACCAAAATGCAAAACTTTTGGAATTATTCCGAGATAACCTTGCTCAAAAAAAATGACGACCGATAAACAATATTATAAATAAAGATGTTCCGGTCAACGCAAAAGGTTGCAAATTTATGCAACTATTGAGGAACTTTTTCTGATGCATCTTTCAATTTTGCATTACTTTTGGAATTTTGTTGGCCAGTTTATTAGAGAAAAACATTAATTTGTAATAAAAAAAAACCTTCCGTATCTTTAAAATGGTTGAAAATCTGGTACGTGGTATGAAATAAAACATTTCTCCACTTCAAGTTTGCAGCAATTTTAGATTTTTTTTTCGGGAAAATACAGAAAAACGATTTAATTACCATTTTAACAATGTTCCGGACTTTGGAGAGGGTTGCAAATCTAGATTTATTGTTTTCTCGGTGTACCAATACGTTCACCAAAGTTCTAAAACTTTTGGAATTATTGTTAAATTTTTCATTTTTAATGTCTATAATGACTGGTCTAATGGATGAAGATGTTATTCCTTAAGAACCATATGTACAACAGTTTTAGAACTTCCAACTCGATTTTCAAAACTTTTTGTTATAATTTTTGTGTTATCCTGCACTAAATCTAAGATTTTCGCTTCAGCTTGTGGAGTGCAAAGAATCGTACCTGTTTATCTTCCATTAACGTTAGTGCCGTTAAAAGAGTTAAAAGACGCGTTGCAGTTCTGCCAAACATCTGATTAAACTCCACTTACCAACCCGGAAATTTTGCAGTATGGACCCGCATAGAACTCTGGACATCATTTTCACAAAACCCGTAAATTACTTCCTTCTCGGTCAGATTTTTGTTAAGTAAATTCAGATTCATGGGTAAAAAAAGTGAAACTGTTTTCAACACTTAGAAAAATAGTAGCCATATTAAAAAAATACTGATAAGCACTTTTTAACTCTTGCTAATAAACGCTTGTTTATTAACATGTCTTTTGGTTACTGTAGTTACCAACAATTAAGGACTATGATTAAGTCGAGTCGGCATTGCATCAAATGCAGCAACTTTCATTTTCTTCTTGCTGAAGCGTAAGAGTAATTTATTTCCTCTTGACTTGTTAAACGGTCATTACTGTCGTCTGAGCTGACTCGGTAAAAGAGTCTTTACAGGCCAGGCGCCTGTAAAATGCTGCCATCGCGACTTTAAAAGCACCTTGTTTTCTAATAATCACATCCTTCATTAATCACTAATATTAATTTTTAGGATGGTCCCCAAGAGGAAATAAAACGTCGTATGCGGCTCGCTTGCAATTAGCCTTTATTGGGGCTCACTGGATTACAGGGATCGCTCCTACGTCACTCTCCCTGCAAATTATCCGGCTCGCCCATAAAGGCTAATTTACTAAGCTTTCCACGTAAATAACTATTACATTACAAGACCGTTACTTGGAACTTTACAGGTGAGCACGGTAGTTAACGAGCGAGCCAAGCGAACATGGTATCCTTGCGAGTCAGTAAAGTTCTATCAACGGTCGCGTATCGTATAATGTTTTGCGGTATTTTGAATGGTCTTTTTTTTAACAAAACATTGTTTCCACAGATAAAGCATTTATTTACGGTCAAGATCGGTAAACATTGACAAGTAAGATCGGTAAAAAATTGTAACTGGCCCTAACCAGCCCGTAAAATTACCCGTAAAGAAGCTTTTTGCCCTTAGAAACAGAATTCATTAAATGGGCCTTGGGCCTTTACGATTCCGAATACCGTCAAAATATTAAAAGTTTACAAAACCGCAACTTTACCCCCTAGTTGCATTACAATGCAAGGCCGTAACTAGGCCAACTTTTATTGTAGGCAAGCCAACATTTTTGCGCCCTTCAGTATACTAACATTATATGTGACAAAAATACTAGTGTTCCTGTATGCATTCTAGATTTATTATCTACGGATATATGATGTAATGGATTCAAATCAGACAGCTGAGCATTGAAAAAGAACTCCAACATTTTTCATTCAAAAGTTTTAAAAAGAAACAATTAAATGTCAAAATAACAAAATTAAACACAAATAAAATAAGAACAGAAAACAAGATAATAACATACAATTGTAATAAAAAAAACGTATTATTATATAGTCAGTAGAACGTTTATAAATCCCTATATATAAACGTGTGGTGTTCCTGCATCTATACGTCATCTTTTCATCGTCATCGATCGAGCGCCTCTGCGTCATTTATAACGCAACGATAAGCATACGCATTTATCAGTGAACGCGAGTTCGAATCCCACTGGCTGCAATGTTTTTTAATTTTCCAAATTCACGTAATTCGCATTAATACTAAGTGTTTCAGTATTATTAGCAGCATTAACGTATTTTTTACCTATTTTGTAGATAATTTTGAAGACTTTTAACCATAATTCGATCTCGCAAAAATTTATTTCATGCAGCGTCCTTTCTGTATTAAAGACGTTGAAAACATTTTCTTTTATAATTCTTTTATGTACAATTCAATTTTAAAAATGCAAAAAAATACTTTAATTAGAATAAGACCACTTATGTGGTGCGCTCAAAAGCTAGTAAAGACATGGTTAAAATAATACAATATAAACAAATAATTGCATTATGCGTAGTAACATATGAACATAGAAGGTTCTATACTCGCAGCCACACTGTCACCCCGTCTTGTAGTAATATAATGTAATTCATTTTAAGACACCCGGTAGTATAAGCCGATTTCTATAATTCTTTTTTTAATAAAAGTCTGCTACCGTGTAGGGTCTCAGAAGTGTCTTAAATTGGACAAATTCTAGCGGACAAGTGATTGTAGCGAAAAATGCTATAATAGTGGAACAAGTAAGCTCTCGAAATGGGTCTGTGGTGTTCCGCTGATTGTTGCAATGAGTCACTATACCAGCGATAAGCCCAAAGCAGTGAATGTATGTGTAATATGTGCAACCAGTGGACCCACTCTAACAGTTTTTAAAAATGTAAGTTTGTTTCTCGTCACTGCTGTATTACATTCAGTTTTAAAAATAAAAAATATATATAATTAAAATAAATCCACCTATGCGGCGCGGCGGGCTAAAAGCTAGTGTACTTTTAATGTTTTGATTGATATAGGTGATAGTTATAAAACAAATGCCGTTACAAACTGGTAGATATCAAACATTCCCTTTGGAAAGTCCACAAGGAAAGGCATCGAACAGATTGGTTGCAATTCACATTATTGTAATTAGCTAAAATTAATTACAAATTAATTTTTTTGTAAAATTGCCCACTTGTTTATTGTTTTTCCCCATTAGTACGAAAAAAATATTTTTTTCAGTGCCATTTTGGCGCCCCTTTCCGGCTGCGCCTGTAGGGTTTGGTTATAAAAGGAAGGAAACCTTTTCGTCTGTTTAGATTGTTTCAAATTAGGTTAATTAGTACATTCTAATTGTTCTCCACACAATGTTCTCGTCGACTGTAATTGATTTATTTTAAGATTTTTTCTTAATCTAAGTGTAACGACCATTCATATTAAAAATCAAGGTAATAGATCATAATCGCACCTTTTAAAATCTAATTTCTGTTCGATCAGTTCTTCTATTAATTTATTTACAAACAGGTCTTTAACGGCAATTGCAGAGAGTAGGCAGTTTAAACAATTAACTACTCATCACTGTAGGTGTATAAATTGAAGCACTATTCGTCCAGAGGTACAGTCCACTTTCAGCATTAAAGAACTAAAGATGTTTAAGTTCCTAGTATTGTGCGCTCTCCTAGCCGTCGTCGTCGCCGACCCCAAACCAGGCTATCTTCATGGTGCCTCCTTCGCAGCTCCTGGAATCGCTTCTTTCGCTGCCCCCATCGCAGCCGCCCGCGTTGCTTATTCTGCCCCACTGACCGTCCCTATTCCAGTGAGCCACGTTTCGAGGACTGAAATCCACCACAAGCCTTTGATCTCTACGTATGCCGCCCCAGCTGTGGTTGCAGCACCCGCGCTGACTTCTCAGATCGTCGCCGCTCCTCTCGCCAGGAGTTACAACTATGGTTTATTGCATGGTAATGGTTTGGGATATGGATATGGACGTACCCTTGGTGGTATTCAGGCCTGGTAATAATGATTGAAATGTGTATATTGTTGTAACAATAAAATATTTATTGAACATTTGTCTGGTTTTATTGCCGCTGTTTCAATGAAATGAATTACAGCGCTGCCTTAACCAACAAAATAGTTTTTTAAGTGAAATCAAGTCAGTTTACCAATGTTTAGGATTTCATTCCAGGACAAAGTCTACCTTAGAGGTGGCCGCACAGAACATATGGTACTGAATTATAGTAAATGAAAGGCGGTGAATGTGGAATGTTTGATTTTTTAAAATTGCACCAATATATGCAAATGGTTCCATTCATTTGTTGATTGATAACTTTTGATTCTTAGTTGAGTTGTCAGTCTGGGGTTCTAAAACATGGGCCAGTAAAGCGGAACATCTGTTAAATTGGTTTTGATTATACCTACATGTAATTATGTATTTATTAAAACCATTGCGCGCTTTAAAAAATATTTAATTTTTGCATTAAACCAAATAATAATAAAAAATTACAAACGATGGTCAAGCACTTGGCCATCATTTTCAAAAAAAATATGCATGATCTACAGATACTCGATTTAACGACATCGAAATGCTTGACTTGGCTTTCACCAAATTTGTCTAAATTATCGTATGTGCGAACATAGGCTTTATCTTTAATGTAACCTCATAAAAAGAAATCAAGCGGCGTCAGCTCAAAATACCAAAATACTCATGCATAAAATTGGTTACAATCTTTGAATTGTATGCTTGGGCATCATCCTGATAAAACCTAGAACTATAAACCTCTGCTAAAGGTATCCATCCAACAAGTCTTCAATGTCCTTTCGTTAATAAATGCAGATAACCGTCAGACGTTAGTGTTTCATACAAGCGTTTTTTCAAAAGTCGACATCTAAAATATTTGCGATTTTGAGCTTTATATCGTTTCCATATAAGTTTTTAGGCAGGAATTAAATCATGCATTCAGATTTTACAAAACTCGACATGTGACATAGTTAGAGGGTCCACAATATCGGCCGGTTTTGGAAAACACGACATCTGAAGTAGTTGCAGTTTTATCAAAACACGATATCTGCGCATGTTGAACATTTTTTATGTGTTACGCAGTAGTCGCATTGAGGTCACTGCCACATAAAGACGTTCTTTGTTGCACATTGACAAATTAAAGTGTAAAATAGTGCTACAAGCCGTGAATGAAAGTGGGGAATATACAAAACAAATCGAGGAATCCGTAGGTGGTCGAAGAAAGTGTAAAGATAATCTTAAAGCACATAAAACAGGTAGATATTCCAAAGCATTCCTTGGACCAGCTGACATTGCCTGTAAACATCGTATGAACAACCAGAGACGAAATACACTTTGCCGCGCACAAGAACTTACTGCTAAAAACCTCGTCGAATTTCGAGACATAATATATTCTGAAGATAAAAAGGTCAATCAAGATAAGCTACTGCTACACTACATGGATATTTCAAGTCCCAAAAGAAAAACCGTGAATGATAAGAAAAGGAAAAACAGTAGGTCTTCTTCGGTAAAGTATTTTGTGAAAACCGATACAAGCATGGTTCCTGTATGTGCCAAAACTTTTAGAAAAGTTACTGGCGCAAGCAAGGATATAATTTCATTACTTGCCCAGAAATTTTTAAACAAACGTCCTTTAAAAGAAGCAAGAGGAGGATATAGGGCTACTGCACATGATGACTTAATAACAAGCCGAATTAAGCAAAACATAATGCAATATCGTTGCAGGGAAAGTCACTACTCCCGAAAAAGTGCCAAAGGTCGTACCTACCACCTACTTTAAATCTCAACCTGATGGGGAACGCTTTGGTTCATCTGCTAACTTACAATGTTCTTTATCGAAATACAAAAAAGTGTTCTATAAATATTTCATTTTAGGATTTGGACACCCTCACGAAGACACGTGCTTTTCATGTAAAGAATTTCAGATTAAAATCAAAAATTCCTCAGACTTAGTAGCAAAAAATTAACTTAGAACCAAGTACCGATTACATAAACTAAGAGCCAAAAATTTTTTTGAAATTTTAAATAGACATTCTGAATATACCAGTAAAATATGTTTTGATTCCCAACAAAATCAGCCTTTGCCGAAAACGTCTGTAGGGGAGGTATTCTTTCAGGGGTAAGTATGGCTGTTTAATATCTGTATTATGCAGCACGAACCGGAAGGACAGAACAAGGATACGATATATCATTATACATGGTTGGAAACAGAAGCAGGTAGAGGGGCCAACAAAATAGCGTCTGCGGTACAGCATTATTTGAAGGAGTTAGAAAATCGTATGTCTGGAAAACGAGATATTACTTTAGAGTTATTTTCCGACTCTTGTGTTTCCCAGAATATAAATTCGATGATGATGACCATGCTCTTAAATGTTGTTCAAAGATCTACAGTATTTACCCGTATACGGCATATCTTTTCCATCAGAGAGCATAGTTACATGCCCCTGATAGAGTTTTTGGAAGAGTAGAAAAAGATCTGAGGAAAATCGAAATTATTACTGCACCCTCCACATATTATGATGTATATGGGAAGCATGGAACTGTACAGGTTTGGGGACGCGACTGGAACACGTACGACATTAAAGCTACCACGAAAGATACTATTAAAAGTAAACTGCCGTTTAAAATCACAGAAGCCCGAATTTTAACATACAGTAAAGGAAATTCAAGTCCATCTTGACAAGTGCAGAATACATACGTTGGGGAAGCCGTTCGAGTAGAGGTGTTGAAAGAAGGGTCGAATATAAACACAATACTTAAATCCAAGAAACTCCCACCAGTGAACCACGTCAACGTTAAGAAGAAGAAGAATGTACAACAACTTCTGGGTTCGTTAGAACTGGATGAAGAGAGCAAGAAATTTTACAATATTGTAATGGAAGGGCAAGCAATGGAAACAGTAGAAAAGGAAAGACGAGATTATGATGATACAGAACCAGTTATATAAAACCGAAGCTGTTTGTTTTTCTCTATTTTATAGTGATGAAGAACACCACACATGGACCGTTTATTTTCTTATGTTACTGAGCATTTTTGCAAATGATATATTGTTTTTTTTCTCTTTTATAGTGCTCAAGAACAGCACACATGGACTGTTTTTTAAAATTTAGTTTAACATTGCAAATGTTATATTTTATATTCTATTAGATTATTACTTTATGTAGCTTCCTTATGTTATATGAGATTTTAATACTTCATTTGTAGTTGTCGAGTTTTTGGAAAAGCTGTTGTTCTTATTTAGTCTGTAAACACTACATTTTTTATTTTACTGTTTTGTAATACTTATGTAATATGGAAATGACAATAAATGAATTATTAAAGATATAAAATACGTAATAATGCAACAAGGAACATGCCTAAGCCGAAAAAAGCTTCTCCTGAAAATTTTGCTTTTTGTAGATGTCAACTTTTGATAAAACGCTCCTCAATTATAGAACCAGTGAATCGTCGGTGCAGTATGCCGCACCAGATATTAAATCCAAAACGCACTTGGTATGAGCAGGCATGGGCACATGTGTCTTGCACCTTGCGAACTCGAGTAAAGATCCCCGCGATAACCATGTTCTTTGGAGGCTCGTGTTCTTTGAGTACCTTGGGAAGGAGGATAGTTGGACAGATTTGGACTTGTTGCTGTTTGTGCATCCATGTTGATTACCGTTTCGCAAGACATTGCAGCTTGCGTCGTCAGAGTCAAAGTCGCTTGTTATGATGAATTTCTCAAGTTGATGTGTTTGGATTTTGAACGACTGCTTTTAAAAAGATAGTTTTGATTTCCTGATTTATGCGTTGCGAATCGCTGTTACACGGCTTACTAAATATGATCTATTAAATTTATCCGTACATTTCCGTAAGAGGTGGATGAAGCTGCTTCTTCTGGATGCTGGTATAAGTAGATTTCAGTAGCTTCGATCAAATATTTGTGACACACAATGTAATAGGACGACATATCAAATGTATCACTATTATTAAGCGGCTCCAAGGCAAACAAATTTCATGTACTAAAAAGTTACTAATTAATTTAAGATTTAAACAGTAATGTAGATTTAATTGCATTATTTAACACATTTCTTTGCCTTCCCAGTTTTTACTTTCCTTTTTCTACGCTGAGAACCGCTACAGCATCTCCACGATTCTGTAAATCAGCTAGAACAATGACAGCAGTTACCAGCTTTGAATTATGTTAAAACTAAAACCCGTTCGTCATAAGACTTTATATCACTTTAAGTTTTTTGCTATCCTGATTGGTGCATCGGCTTGTGGGCCCGTTTTTCCGTCACCTTTTTGTACCACTTATTATAGACGTACCAGAATGGCACAGTATCCTGTAGCACTACAATTTGCGCCATTTTCGTTATATTGCACCAAGGGAAACAAGCCCAATCGATAACGAAGTGTTCATAATTACAATTATACCAAATATGTAAAATATCTTAATGTTTCTCATAAGACAAAAATAGTCGAACAAAACACTTAGTAATGTGAATTGCAGTCGATAAAATTCGAATATACGCCTACGCTCCTAGATGGAACGTAATTTTTTTTAAGACGGTTCACCGCTCGACCGGGTGGACTACTTTAACGCATATACTGATCCCTTTATTATGGAGTGGAGGGTGACTATATAGGGGAAAGCAAGTGCGTTCGTCGAATATTCAGCCTGAAAGACCCATGCAGCTTAAAAAATACTGTTCTTATTTTACAGAAAAATACTAAATCGATAAATAAATACTTTATTTTTATAAGAAGTGAAGATAGGTTTATGATATTCCCATCAAAAATTTTTCGACTCAAAATTGAGGTTGTCATAGACCAATATGCTCAGTGAAAACAATTCCTGCAAAATTAGGTGACCACTACCTGCTACACATTTTCACCAGCCTTGAATACCCCCAAGGCTATGTCCATATCCATATCCCAAACCACTACTAGGTAACAGGCCGTAATTATAACTCTTCAGAAGAGGAGCTGGGGCGGCGACGATTTGCGATGTTACCACGGGGGCAGAAACCACAGCGGGGGCAGCGTAGGTGGCGAATATAGGCTTGTAGTGAATCTCGGTCCTCGAGACGTGGCTCACTGGAACTGGTACGGTCAACGGGGTAGCATATGCGACGGGGGCGGCGATGGAGGCGCCATGCAGGTAGCCGGGCTTGGGGGCGGCGGCGACAACGGCGAGAAGAACGGAGAATGCTACGAGCTTGAACATCGTTAGTTCTATGACACAAGTGTGCTATGCCTAACAAAGCACAATTATTGAGCTTATATACGTTGCATGATGAATTGGTAATTGACTAATTGCCGCCTCTGGAGGTGTAATTATCACTCCTAAAGACATTTTTATAGAAAAACCGTAAAACGTACATTTTGTTGATGAGAGATAGCAGAAATTGCAATTATTATCTAATTCTTTGTTTAAAGTGCCCTTGGTGAAGATACAGAAATGTCCACTAAATGATCTACAATTCTAGTTTGAAACAAAACACTTTTCTTATGATAAAAGAAATAGCTTTAATTATTAATTTGGATGAAAGACCATTTTGCTGTTGCAATTTTCAAAAACTGAAAATAACATCAAAAGAATGTTTTTTGTTCTCAAGACTGTAAAGACAGCTAAGACCTAAATCCCAATTTTTGGACCAACGTTCAAAGAAACTTCTTCGAATATCTTTCGTCAGAGAACACGCACCTAGGCTAGCTCCGTGCAACTTTTAGGAACCCTGTATATCTGTTATAAAATGTAAATAAACTATTATTGTTGCATCAACAATTCGCAGTCTTCTGATCTTCACTCTTTATAAAAATATCAACAATTGACGTCTTGAAGTGGTAATTCTAATAATTGGAATGACAATTATCTTATATTAAAGTATTATTTCGGAAAAGTTATCACAATAGACAGATAGTGGAGGTAGGTTAGAGTCTATTTCTAAGCTTTTAGTTCTGGACCAGAAAACGTGGGTCATAACGGATGTAGAACGGATTGTTAAAAGAATAACTATAGGTAAATAATTTTTGATTTCATGTTTAATCACAGTTTTCTCGAAGTATTTATTACATCTTGTTATGTTACACTGTATCTGTCTGCATGGTTAATGCGGTTATCTACATATCAACAAAACAGTGGCGTCGCAGTCCAATGTCAAACAGTGGCGTTACAGAGTTCTATTTCCACAGATTTCCGTAGTCATTAAGCTCGGCGTTGGCAGGCGTAAGTTTGGTGTATTCCTAAACCTCCTTAAAGAGGCCAACACCTCTGCAGTGGGGTTGTTAGAAAATGTTAAGGCTTACAAAGATATTAAACAATCAACGGTGATCACCCTTACGATTACCAAGTCCAAGGGTTTTCTGCGAACCGCAAGACCACTAAACTACTCGTATTACATCTCAATAGTAGTAATTATTTGCAAGAATTCAGTTGTATATTGTAACTAATTAACATTTGCAACCAAAATAAGTATATATACGGTATGGTGCAAATGAAAGGAATACATTCATTATTTTGTAAATCGGTGATTTTACAGAAAAATTTTGACACCAGTCGATTTTTATTGTTAAAGGCGCGTTTCGTCAGTTTTTTTATACCTCCTTTGAAAGGTCTCTTCATTATGTATCCAATCATATCAACAAGTTTAAGTAATTTAGCTCGGTATACTCTCAAACATTCTTATTATTGCAATATTCAATATTAAATACAAGCAAATTTTAAAAAAATGCTCAAATTGACGACCCCCTGCTATGCTATAATGAGAAAGACGACCAGTAAAATCTTCTCGAACTTTTTCGTAGCTTGTTTTCGTACAAGCAAAACAGTGGGCTAGTGTCTTTTCAACGAAATTTTTCCTGATCTATATTCATACAAACTTGAAATATACGAAGAAGTAGCAAGCTGTGAACACCCTCAGTACTTCGGGATATCTTTTCTACCTGGTACTTAAAAAATTAAATGCAATCTCTGTTTTCGATTGTTTCATTTTGGATCATCAGTATATTATTTCAATAGTTTTACTGCATTGTTTCTGGAGGAATATAATACTTCTAATAATATATTACAATATTATTTACATATAAAGGAATATCATCGGCAACGATAGGTAAAAGAGGTTAAAGAAAAGTATCGAATGAATGAATGGTAATGAATTCACAAAACTCTTCTTGCAGGTCTAAGTGAAACATTGTTTGGTGTAAAATGTGAATTCTCTTTTTTCACGTTTCTGAATTTTAGGGGTAATACAAGAAAAAAAAGGTATAGTAATGATACTGACACATCAAACTTAAAGTGCTGAAAATAGATTAAAACTTCATGGTTTTTTTATCTCAGTCACCACAATTTCTCATAAAAAGTCATTGAGCCACCTCCCGAGGCGGTACTTAGGCAATTACCGACTTGTCGTTTTAAGTATATAAACTCAATTGTATTTCCTCTGACACACTATACTTACGTCAACCAAGATTTGAAGATGTTCAAGCTCATAGTGTTGTCCGCCCTTCTCGCCCTCGTCACCGCCGCCCCTAAGCCGGGCTACCTACATGGAGCTGCCATCGCTGCTCCAGTTGCATATTCTGCTCCTTTGACTATCCCAACTGCAGTCAGCCACGTTTCAAGGACTGAAATTCACCACAAGCCTATACTCGCCACCTACGCCGCTCCCGCTGTAGTTTCTGCTCCATTGGTACCTTCCCATGTCGTCGCCGCTCCAGCTCCTTTACTTAAGAGCTACAATTACGGCCTGTTGTCTAGACATGGTTTGGAGTATGGATATGAACACGGCCTATCGACAATCAATTCTTGGTGAAATTGTGTGAGCTTCGATCTTTAGAGATGCATTTTTATATTGCGAAATTGTTCTGTGTAAATAAAAAATACAATATTTATTGATATATTTGATTTTTAGTTTAAGTAAAAACTTATTATGGCTGCAATATTATATAACCACTATTATCAGTTGTAATATAACAAGTGGAATGATGATTTTTTTTCCGAGTTAAAATCGGAACCTAAATTTAACGAGTGCGTAGCACGAGTTAAATTTGCTGTTTTGGTTTTAACCAGTAAAAAATCATCGATCATTAATCATTACACAAATTATATTTGGAAAGAGAATATATTGAATGCAATGCACAATATCGATTTTTTTTAGGTTGGCACTGTTAACGTGGGTACCCTGCTGTCAATTTTAAGTCTATGTCAAAGTCGAGGTTAGCAGGTAAGGTTTTCTGTCAGTTTGTGTCAAAACTGACGGAAAACCTAACCTGCTAACTTCGAATTTGACATAGACTTAAAATTGACAGCAGGGTAACCAAAATTAACGGTGCCAACATAAGAATAAAATCACAACCATTTATAATCACCCGTAAAAACTATTACGAAAATAAATTACTACCGCTGTGATAATGTGTAACTAGGAATTTGCAGGCACTTCATTGGCTGAAATAGCGTCACGTGATACATGAATTATATTGTCAGTTGTAATATAACAAGTGGAATGATTTTTTTCCGAGTTAAAACCGCAACCTAAATTTAACGAGTGCGTAGCACGAGTTAAATTTGCTGTTCCGGTTTTAACGGGTAAAAAATTATCGATCTTTAATCATTACACTAATTATATTTGGAAAGAGAATATATTGAACAGCAACCTATTGGGTATTAATTTTATTTTCATGGCAACCTAAAAACAATTACGAAAATAAATTACTGCCGCTGTGACAATGTATAACTAGGCATTTGCATGCACCTCATTGGTTGAAATAGCGTCACGTGATACATGAATGATATTCTCAGTTGTAATATAACAAGTGCAGTGATTATTATCGATGATTTTTTCAGAGTTAAAACCGGAACCTAAATTTAGCGGGTGCATAGCACGAGTTAAATTTGTTGTTTCGGTTTTAACGAGTAAAAAATCATCGATCATTAATCATTACACGAATTATATTTGGAAAGAGAATATATTGAATGAAATGCAAGATATCAAATATTCTTTTTTCTTAGGTTGGCACTGTTAATGCCAACTGTTAATTCGAGGTTAGCAGGTTAGTTTTTGTGTTAGTTTGTGTCAAAACTGACGGAAAACCTAACCTGCCATTCCCGAATTTAACATAGACTTAAAATTGACAGCAGGGTAACCAACATTAACAGCGCCAACCTAAAAAAAATCACAACCAGTTATGATCACCCCTAAAAACAATTACGAAAATAAATTACTACCCCTGTGATAATGTGTAACTAGGCATTTGCATGCACCTCATTGGTTGAAATAGCGTCACGTGATACATGAATTATATTCTCGAGGTTATAAGTTCGCGAGATCAAGATTAAGACTAAGTTTAAGTAGTCTTGTTATTAGTCTCGAATGTCTTGGAACTACTATCGCAAAAGTATTGTGTATCAGCATTTTTGTCATATATACAGCTATAGAGATAGTCCAGGTGCCAGGGATTTTGACATGACAAAAAACTCAAGTTGATGAAATTTTGCACATAAGTAGTTTTTTGGTTGTACTTTAAGAAATAACAATGTTCTGCACTCGAGCGACTATGGAAAAGGTGGAGAATGCACGAAGAAAAAAGGAAAATTGGAATTTAGCGAATATCTTGGAACAGAGTAAAAATTTCTACATTGTGTGTATAACCAAAATTGTAGAGCGCAACCTTCTCTGTAAAAAAGATTTCTCCAAGTATTTTCCAAAAACGCTTAATTTTCGAAATATTTAGCAATATTTGTAGTCTCAAAATTTGCGCGCGAAGTGCCCCGAAAATAGTAGAATTTCAAGCGGCGTTCTACTAAAATTGCTGTACCTCCTTTGTTTGTCAATGAAATTTTACAAACCAAAGTTCATTTTGAAGGAAAATCCTGAAATACTTGTAATACACAGTTGATTCATGGTGAATTTTGTTTTTCTATTTATTATTGAGGTGTAACCATAATTAATGTAGCTAAATAAAAAATGGACTTTTATGGATTTTTAAAATATTTAGTCACTGAAATGAGCTAAAGATTAAGTAGGCCAAATAAGACCAAACCACGTGTAGCATTTTTTTTCAAACTGTCTTGGGCTAAATTGAACCAAGTTTTTCATATGTCCTTTTTTTAGGCTCTCGCATTTTTCGCGGTACTTGTGTTTCCAGCCGACATAAATCTATGAAAGATATTATTTTTGTAAATGACATATAGCTGAATTTGTTTCCAAGACCCTGCACTTTAAGAATATGTGCCTAAAAATCTTATTCGTTAATGTTTTTATTCATCATTTTCTATATTTTTCGAAAAATCGGAAATGGCATAAAAAATCTTTTAATCAGTCGCATGAGTTTCCACAGGTGAATCAACTGCTGTTGATGTAGGGAACTATAGTTGAGAATCTGCTCTTTCCCCCTGTGGTATTTATTTTTTAAATGTCGCAGGCCATTTTGAGATCCAAATTAAAGTCGTGACTTTTTTCGACATTTCCAATAACGGGCCCCGGGAGTCGTATTCGTGAATAACGTCTTGCGCAGTAGGGTACGCACTCGTCAAACTCAGATTTTTATAAAAGTATGACCGCTACAGTAGCTCAGGAAACATTATTGTCCAATATCAAGAATAAAACTCGCTTGATCGGACTTCTGAAGATTGAATTGGAAAAAGTAGGCATAGACGTACGACAAGCAGCTGATGATCTTTTGTATAGTAAAATCTTCTTTAGAACCCACCAAAAAGATTCCTGTGATAGTGTCTGATGATACCGGTGGAGAGCTTGTACCGATTTTTACATGTGCCATTTATTTAACAGTTGCAAAATTAACAATTTTGGTAATCGTCTAAACATCTGCATCTATTAATTAAACATTTTTCACAGGTACAGCTTGGAAGCAATCCTTAGCGCTCTCGCTAGAAAGATTAAACAATTTTGAATAATTAATGCCTTAGTTTAATACATTTGTATTCCAGCTAAACAAAAATTAGCACAATATTTGCTATAATGATTATTTAAGTAAAAGCATTAAAAAATAGCCAAAATAAGTTTTTTTTTATATCTATTATGATTTTGCATTATTTGCAAAAAAAAACACAAATTTTAAAATAATTTGTTTATAACAATTGGCTCAGTCATTTTTGGAAACTGGGACCTACGGCAATCGATTCCGCATGTGAAAAAACATTGGAAAAGACCTTAACATCGTTATTATTCCGAAATGTCATAAAGCAGTACGCGAAAAACCACTAATTTTGCAATAATTTGTTATGGGACCATTTTTGGAACTTGGGACCATCGGCAATCGCTTCTTCGGGTCAAAAAACATAAAGATACATGGTCAAATTACATGCACACAGACACGGGAGTAGCCTGAGCGACAAGACTATTACCAAAAATTTTTTTTCAAAGCTAAATATCTCGAAAATGAAGCATTTTTCGAAAAAACTTGAAGAGACCTTTTATAGAGAGAATATTGCGTTCTACTATTTTGGTTCTACATACTATCTACAAATTTTCACTTTGTACCAAGATATTCGCGAAATTTCAATTTACCGATTTTCTCCGTGCATTTTCCACGTTTTCCATAGTCGCCCGAGTGCAGAACATGTTTTTCCCTTAAAGTACAACCAAAAACCTACTTATGTGCAAAATTTCATCAACTTGGGTTTTAATGACATCTTTTGTCGACAATTTTTTGTGAAATTAGTGATCCAATGAAATTAACTCTTTTCTAGTCATGTGGGCAAAATCAACCAATTAGATTATCCTTAAATTGAAAACGACCCATGGGTTGTTATCACTTTGTGTACAGCGGTCAGGTGTGGTTGCTAGGTTACAGGTGGGGTTGCTAGGTTACGTCAAGTTTTTAACAGCTCAGAATCAAATATTGTGACGTCAAATTTAACTTGACAGTTTCATAATTTACAGAACATTTTTGTAAAATGTCACATACACGCTTTGGTAGTGATAATAACCATTCAATAAACGTGATAATAGAAGAAAATACCCCACAAAATACTGTAAGTAGTAGAAAATATACATGGAGAATGTTTATGAATTTTTGCGGCGACCGAAAATTTGAACTGAATGAAAAGCGTACCGGAGATGAATTGGCAATGATACTAAAAGACTGGGCCTTTCTTTCTTTGTTTATTTGTATTTTTGTTTGCTATCTCCTACTGGATCGATTAAGTTGTATAATGGCTTAAAAGTTTGCTAATTTGTAGACTTAGATCTGTCGCCGTGGGCTGCGGTGTGACAGCTGCTGTGACCGTGTGCTGTTAGCTCGGGTGATTCACTATGTTCATATATCATTATAGCAGCGTTAATATGTAATATTCTTTTCATAATAGCACTTCCACTAAATAAATGTACTAAATAAATAGTTTCAAGAGCAAAAAATTGTCTAACCGAATATCCCTCGACCATTGATAAATACTTATAATTTTATTACAACTTCCTCAAGCACGTTGCTTTTAGGCAACAGCCCTCCGCCGTTGGCGTCGGGCTGTTTCCAAGCAACGTGCTTTCGAAAACTGCAATAAAATTATTTCGTAATTATCACTGGCCTTGGGATATTATAGCTGACAGTTTGTCTCCGGCGCCTGGACTAAGAGGGCCATTCGGACTTTTGAAAATCGCAATTATACAAATTTTTTCAAGTTGAAGTTAACGATTTATAGACAATGAATTGCTGCCTACATCCCATGCTGGTAGTACATCTGAGAATAAAGCGATATTTAACAGGGATAAAATTTCCATGCTCGAGCAAATAGTTTTGAAATATCAGTATTCCGCAAGAAAACTAACTCTAATAAGTACTTCAATTTTAACTCCAACCATCACAAAAACATAAAGACAGGTGTTGTAAAAAGTCTCTACGACAAAGTCAAAGTTGTTTGCTCTAATAATGAAATCTTAAAAAGAAGAAAGAGTTTATTACAAATGTTTTAAAAGATAAGGGTTGTCCAGAGACTTTTATTCGGAACATATTCGATACACGAAGCAATAACACGCATGTGCAGGGAAATGACGCTCAAAAATACAACACATACTATATCTTATATACCAGGCGTGTCTAACAAACTTAAACGAATTGGAAATACATTCAATGTTAGAACGGTGTTAAAGACTATGAATACCTATGAATACCTTGCGGTTGATCCTTACCACAACGAAACCCTTCTGAAGAAGCTGACAGCATGAGCAGCGAAACGACAAGTTTAAATCGAAGATCACGGCATAACCCTCAAGAACCTACCCTTATGGACAACGGCCGTGAAAGCCTGCATTCGACTATAAGATTTTGTGGTAGGCTAATATATTTTGTGGTTGTTATTCTATGTATGTTCTGCTATTTTAGATTTGCCAATCCGGTATTTCATAATTAAATTTTGGTATTTTTTAACCATAACTTCTAAAGGATTTGATCCTTCGCTTATATAGTATTTGCCGCCTTCACAAGGAATATTATACAGTGTGAAAATTAAGTAGCGCATAAATTCGGAAACTCCCTCAATATTCGTTTTTGGGGAAATAGTGTTGAAGAGGTGTAGCGATTTAAATTGCAGCACGTATTTTAAAGTGATTTTTAGGTTTGTATATCATTTGTTTTAAATGTTACGTCAACAATATTTTTTTATATGACCATCTATATTTTTTTATTTACTTCGGTAGCAAGTTTCCAACGGTAGACATTTAAAACAAATGATAAAAAATTTGGAAATGACTTTAACATATGTGCTGCAATTTGAATCGCTATACCGCTTTAAGATTTTTTCCTGAAGAGAAACATTACCAGAGTTACCGAATTTATATATATATGTGTGTCCCAGGATTGATGTTACAAGAGGTGAGATGGTCTAAAAATTTTTGAATTTTTTGTAAGGTTCTGGGATTCGGTCCTGCTTGGTAATGAAAAAAAAATTTAAGAATATTTTAAGTTTTTGAAAAACAAGTAGGGCTGGACAGGAAAGCGAAAACCATTTTATTTTCAGGTAAACTACCCTTTCTGTTCATGATACGGCAAAATTTTATTAAAAAAAATTGTTTATAATGTTAAATTATGGCCCTTATACAAAATTTCAGAAAGATCTGTCGACTTATAAAAAACCGTTATTGTTTAGATAATTGTATGCTATTTTCAGGTAAACTACCCTTTTTGTTTATGATACGGTAAAATTTTATTCATAAAAGTTGTTTAGAATGAGAAATTATTACCCTATACAAAATTTCAGAAGGATGTCGACTTAGATTAAAACGTTATTTTTTAGATTAAACAAATTGCATTTATTAAAAATGACGGTTAAATCTAAGTCGACAGATCTTTCTGACATTTTGAATACGGCCATATTTTCTCATTCTGAACAACTTTTCTTCATACAATTTTGCCGTATTATAAACAAAAATAGTAGTTTACCTGAAAATAAAATAGTTTTCGCTTCCCTGTCAAGGCCTACTCGTTTTTCAAAAACTGAAAATATTCTTAAAATTCTTTTCAAACCAAGGACCGAATCCCAGAACCTTAAAATAAAATTCAAAAATTTTTAGTACATCTCACCTCTTGTAACATCAATCCTGGGACACACTGTATATACCGGGTGGTTTCATACCTCTGAACATAGGAAATTTACATGGCTTATCACGGTTATGCATATTCCTGCTCACCATTTATATGGAAAAAAATGGTAGTGGTATTAAATTAAAGAGGATAATGTTAACTGTGCATAAAAATATTAATTTTAAAATGTAGATATTCCCAAATATAAGTGAGCAATTTAAGTAGCTATTAGTGTTGATTTTCTTGGGGAGTATTGATGTTTCAGAAGTATTTGCTCGCGCATGGAAATTTTATTCTTGTTATACCCCGTGTCCCAAAAGTTTGGAATAAATTCATTATTTCCTAACATGTACGTTTCGGGCTAAAATCCTCGAACCCGTCGATTTTTATTTTTATTTGAGCATTTTTTAAAATAAAATGCATACATACAGGCAGGGGTGTAGTCGAGGAGGACCGCGGGGGAACGGCGTTCCCCCACTGGTTTTTTGTTAAGTTAAAAAAAATAAAGAAGGAATTTATGGCATTTACTTATTAGCACAAACGATTTGATAATTATTCATTCCAGTGTCATTTAAATATAGGCTAGTGATTTATGTTATTATTTAGAAATATTACGCCAAACATGACTTGCTACTTGCTATGAATATGCAAAGTATTAAAAACAGTTTGAATTAGAAAGTTGTAGGTTTGATATTTATATATTAAGGTTACGAAACTGGCAACATCGTAATACGAAAAAACTGCACCAGAAAACATCGAAAAGCATATTTTTGCACCTAGGTATACTTTTAAAAATTTTCTGGAAGAAGACCCCCGGATCACCCTTTTCCTGGGGGATATCCCATACCCCTCAGAAGAATAGCGTTCCCCCACTGGCAGATTTGCCACTACATCACTGCATACAGAGTGTCCCGTGTATGAGGTATGGCGTTATCGATGTTTTTTTAATGGAAACCCCCTTTTTTATTACGGAATCTGAAAGAACCATCTTTTTACTTACGCTAAGGTAATTTTTGGGTATAGGTCACATTACCAAAAATTAAGAAAAAAAATTAAATTTGCAAAATACTGAATTTGATTTTAAGAAGTGTGATTTTACGCTTTTATCAATCACAGCAATCAACAAAAAACATATCGGTCGTCTTAGTTACTGTCAGGCAGACACCGGTGCACAATTTGTACATTCAATTTAGTTGTTTTAGAAAGTACTGAACTTAGTATTTTGCAATTTTTTCTTAATTTTTGATCATCTGATCTATACTCAAAAATCAGATTAACGTAAGTAAAAAGATGCGTTCTTTCAGATTCCGTAATAAAAAAAGGGGTTTCCATAAAAACAAAAACATCGATAACGCCATACCTCATACATGGGACACCCTGTATGTATGCATTTTATTTAAAAAATGCTCAAATAAAAATAAAAATGGACGGGTCCGAGGATTTTAGCCGGAAACGTACATGTTAGGAAATACTGAATTTATTCCAGACTTTTGGGACACACGGTATATCGCTTTATTCTCAGATGTACTACCATCACTGGATGTAAGCAGCAGTTCATTTTCTATAAATCATTAACTTGAACTTGAAAAAAATGCGTATAGTTGTGAGTTTTCAATAGTCACAGTGGCCTTCTTAGTACGTCGGGTACACCAAAAAACGCTGCACTTTTTGATTGGAATGTGCCACTTTTTGTGGTCATAGTTGATACTAAGAGGTAACTTTCCAGATATGGAGCCATTTGAAAATCCGTCTATACGGCATCACATTTAATAGCCACCATTTTGGTGTTCTACACAGATTTTCAACTGGCTCCCTATCTGGAAAGTTACATTTTGGCATCAACTATGACCACAGAAAGTGGCACATACCAATCAAAAAGTGCAGCATTTTGGCTTTTTTAGCCACGTACCCAACGTCTCTATAGCTCTATAGCTGTATACATAACAAAAATGCTGATACACAATACTTTTGCGATAGTAGTTCAAGAAATTCGAGACTAATAACAAGACTACCTAAGTTTAGTCTTAATCTTGACCTCGCGAACTTATAACCTCGATAATAGAGTGGTTATATTATATTGCAGCCATAATAAGTCCTTACTTTACCTAAACTAAAAATCAAATATAGCAAATAAATATTATATATTTTATTTACACAAAATAATTTCGCTGTATAAAAATTCTTCTCTAAAGATCCAAGCTCACACAATTTCACCAGGAATTGATTGCCGATAGGCCATGTCCCATATCCATACCCCAAACCATGTCCAGACAACAGGTCGTAATTGTAGCTCTTAAGTAAAGGAGCTGGAGCGGCCACGACCTGGGAAGTTACCAATGGAGCAGAAACCACAGCGGGAGCGGCGTAGGTTGCGAGAATAGGCTTGTGGTGAATTTCAGTCCTTGAAACGTGGCTGACTGCGGTCGGGATGGTCAATGGAGCAGAATATGCAACTGGAGCAGCGATGGCGGCTCCATGTAGGTAGCCGGGTTTAGGGGCGGCGGTGACGAGCGCGAGAAGGGCGGGCAACACTATGAGCTTGAACATCTTTAAATCTTGGTTGACGTAAGTGTACCGTGTCAGAGGAAATACAATTGAGTTTATATACGTAAAATGACGAGTCGGTAATTGCCTAATTACCCCCTCGGGAGATGGCTAAATGACTTCTTATAAGAAATTGTGATGACTGAGATAACGAAAACCAGGAAGTTTTAGTTTATTTGCTCCACTTTAAGTTTGGTGTGTCAGTATCATTACTATAATTCTTTTTGTTCTGGTTTTACCCCTAAAATGTAGGAACGTGAAAAAAGAGAAGTAGTTAGGATCTAGAATTATCATTTTACACCAACGAATGTTTCACTTACACATGTACCTTAAGTATAAGGTAGAAGAGATATCCTGAAGCAATGAGAGTATCCACAGCTTGCCAGTGTTCTTCGTATATTTAAAGTTTGTATGAATATGAATCAGGGTAAATTTGGTTGAAAAGATACTAGCCCACTAGTTTGCTTATATTAAAAAAGGTACAAGTATTCATCAACAAATGTCTCAGAAGAATACTTCACATTAAATAGTCGGACTACATCTCAATCGCAGAATTACTTCGAAGGACAGGACAAAACAATATTTCGGAAGAAATAAAATACAAATAATGGAAGTGTACTACGAAGGACACAGAACAACGTTCAGGGGCAAAGACATGGAGAAGAACAGTTCTCAAGCAACTCAAAAATACAGGGAAATCTGGAAAAGGATAGAGACCACTGGAAAGCCTTTTTATAGGCTCTACGCTCCGCATACGCGTTAAAGAATTAGATATACAGTATGGTGCAAATTAAAGGAAAAATTCATTATTTCGTAAATCGGTGACTTTACAGAAATATCCTGAAACTCATCGGTTTTTATTTTTAAACGCGCCTTCCCTTGAGATTTTCTTTTTATTCGTGACGTTATCTGTGTAGCGTGATGACGTCATCGATTTAGATTTTTGTTAAATAGAAATATGGATCATGATATAACTGCTTTGAAAGGTCTTTTAATGATCTATCCAATCATATCAACAAGTTTAAGTAATTGATTTTTGTATACTATAAGAAAAAAATACTGTATCATAGCTGAGGGTAGTTATTTTGAGCTATTTTTTTAATGTAGTTGTATATAATATATAAGAATATTGTAATAATAAAAATGTTTGACAATATACAAAAACTAAATTACTTAAACTCGTTGATATCGTTGGATAGATAATTAAAATACCTTTCAATGGAAGTATCAGATGATTACATTTCAAATCATCGATGACGTCGTCACACTCATGAATAAAAAGAAAATATGACGGAACGCGCCTTTAAAAATAAAAATCGTCGGGTTTCAGGATTTTTCTGTAGTCGCCGATTTACGAAATAATGAATTTATTCCTTTCATTTGCATCATACTGTATATATATTTTGCTAACAAATGTGAATTAATTACAATCTAAAACTGAAATCTTGCAAACAATTGCTACTGTTAAGATGTATACGAGTAGTTTAATAGTATTGCGGTTCGTTGAAGACCCTTGGGCTTGGTAATCGTAAGGGTGATCCCCGTTGATTGTTTAATATCTTTATAAGCCTTAATATTTGCGTCGTCAGTCTTTTTCAAACACCCACCACTACAGAGGTATCAGACCCTTTAAGGAGGTTTGTTTAGGCATACACCAAACGTACGCTTGCCAACGCCGAACTTAGTGACTACGGAAATCTGTGGAAATGGAGCCCACATTTTCTGGTCGAGAACTAAAGGCTTAGAAACACACTCTAAGCTATCTCCACCATCTATCTATTGTGATACCTTTACCAAAATAATTTGAGTTCAATATAAGAAAATCCTTATTCCAATTTTTAGTATTACGACTTCAAGACGCCAATGGTTGATATTTTTATAAAAAGTGCAGACCAAAAAAACTGCCTCATAAAATTATCGAATTGTTGATGCAAAAATAATAGTTTATTTACATTTTATAACAGATATACAGAGTCCCTAAAAGTTTAATGGAGCTAGTCTAGGTGCGTGTTCTCTAACCAAAGATAATCAAAAAAGTTTCCTTCAAACGTTTGTCCAAAATTGTATCTTACAGTCCTGAGAACAGAAAAAAATCATTTGATGATAATTTCAGTTTTTGAAAATTGCAGCAGCAAAATAGTATTTCATCCAAATTAATAGTTAAAGCTATTTCTTTAATCATAAGATAAGTGTTTTGCTTCAAACTAGAATTGCAGATCATTTATTGGGCATTTCTGTATCTGCGCCAAGGGCATTTTAAACAAAGAATTAGATAATAATTTCAATTTCTGTTATCTCTCATCAACCAAATGTACGTTATACGGTTTTTATGTAAAAATGTCTTTAGGAGTGATAATTACACCTCCAGAGGCGGCAATTAGGCAATCACCGCTTCTTCCTCCAACGTATATAAACTCAATAATTGTGCTTTTTTTGTCATAGCACACTTGTGTCATAGAACTAAAGATGTTCAAGCTCGTAGCATTCTCCGCTCTTCTCGCCGTCGTCGCCGCCGCCCCCAAGCCCGGCTACCTGCATGGCGCATCCATCGCCACCCCCGTCGCATATGCTACCCCATTGACCGTACCAGTTCCAGTGAGCCACGTCTCGAGAACCGAGATCCACCACAAGCCTGTACTCGCCATCTACGCTGCCCCCGCTGTGGTTTCTGCCCCCGTGATAACATCGCAAATCGTCGCCGCCCCAGCTCCTCTTCTGAAGAGTTATAATTATGGCCTGTTAGCTGGTAGTGGTTTGGGATATGGTTATGGACATAGCCTTGGGGGTATTCAAGGCTGGTGAAAATGTATAGTAGCTAGTGATCAACTGATTTTGCAGGATTTTTTTTCACTGAGCATATTAGTTTATGACAACCTCAATTTTGAGTCGAAAAATTTTTGATGGCAATATCATAAACCTGTCTTCACTTCTTATAAAAATAAAGTATTTATTTAATGATTTAGTATTTTTCTGTAAAATATGAACAGTATTTTTAAGCTGCATGGGTCGGTCAGGCTTGCTTTCTCGTACATCGTCACCCTACACTTAAAGTTGTCTTCCTAGCCGAGCTCTGAAGCGTTATAAAAAATCACGTTCCATCTAGGAGCTTAGGCGTAGATTCGAATCTTATCGACTGAATTCACATTACTAAGTGTTTTGTTCGACTGTTTTTGTCTTATGAGAAACACTAAGATATTTTACATATTTGGTATAATTGTAACTATGTACACTTCTTTACCGATTGAGCTGGCTTCCTTTGGTGCAATCAATATACGACAATGGCGCAAATTTTATTGCTACAGGACACTGTGCCATTATGGTACGTCTAAAATGGGTGGTGCAAAAGCGTGACCCAAAAAGGCCCGAAGAGACATTGTACCAATCAGGACAGCAGAAAACTTAAAAATATAAAGTCTTATGACGAGCTGGTTTTAGTTTTAACATAGTTGGAAGCTGGAAACATTTAATATGAAGATCTCAACGAATAAAACGAAATCTCTCACTGTATCCAAAGAACCGCTACGTTGTAAATTAGTCGTAGACGATTATCCAATAGAACAAGTAATGGAATTCAACTATCTAGGTGCAAATATCTCCAGTTGTCGTCACCTATATAACGAAGTTAAAAGCCAAGACACAAAAGCGGCAGCAATATCATGAGCCTTAAATGACATTATCTGGGAAAACAAACATATGGCTGTGCATAGCAAAACACGCATTTATAAAACAGCTGTCAGACCTATCATGACCTACGCTGGAGAAACCAGGGCATACACTGGTAAAACAAAACAACTTCTAAGATCTACCGAAATGAGAACCCTGAGATCAATAAATGGGTTGACACTGAGGGATAGAATAAGGAGCCAGGAGATAAGAAACAAGTGCGAAATTCAGGACATGGTTAGGTGGGTGCGAAATAGGAGAAGGTGATGGAGGAACCACGTACAGGGAATGGAAGATAGCCGGGTTACCAAAGTAACGATGATGGAAAGACCACAAACAACGACACCGCGTGGCAGACCACCAAAAAGATGAAAAGACTGCTGGACATCCGCATCGCAAGATAATTGATGAGGGAGAGGCTAAGTTAGGAAACGACAGGGCGAGCCCTATAACAAGAAGAAGAAGAGAAGGAAGCTGGTAACTGCTGTCATTGTTCTAACCGATTTACAGAACCGTGGAGATGCTGTAGCGGTTCTCAGCGTTGAAGAAGGAAAATAAAAACTAACAATGCAAAGAAAAGTGTTAAATAATTCATTTAAATCTACATTACTATTTAAAACGTAAATTAATTAGTAACTTATTAGTCCATGATATTTTCTTGTTTTGGAGCCGCCTAATAACAGTGATGCATTTGATATGTCGTCCTATTACATTGTGTGTCACAAATATTCGATAGAAGCTACTGAAATGTACTTAAACATCCACCTCTTACAGAAATGCAAGGGTAAATTTAATAGATCACATTTAGTAAGCTGTATAACATAGATTCGCAACGCATAAATGAGGAAATCAAAACTATCGTTTTAAAATCAGTCGTTCAAAATCCAAACACATCAACTTGGGAAATTCAACATAACAAGCGACTTTGACTCTGATGACGCAAGCTGCAATGTCTTACGAAACAGTAGTCAATATGAATGCACAAACAGCAACAAGTCCAAATCTGTCCAAGTATCCTCCTTCTCAAGGTACTTAAAGAACACGAGCCACCAAAAAGCATGGCGATCGCGGGGATCTTTAGACGAGTTCGCTAGGTGCAAGGCACATCGGCACATGTGCCCACGCCTGCTCATACCAAGTGCGTTTTGGATTTAATATCTGCTGTGGAACTAGTGCGACGATTGACTGCTCCTATAATTGTATGAAACACTAACGTGTGACAGTTATCTACATTTATTAACGAAAGGACATTGAAGACTTGCTGGATGGATACCTTTCGCAGAGGCTCAAAGTTATTGGTTTTATCAGGATGGTGCCCAAGTATACAATTTAAGGATTGTAACCAATTTTATGCCTGAGTATTTTGGTAACAAGCGGATGGTAACTCGTAGATCATTGCGTAGCCATAAAGATCTTTTGATCTGACGCTGCTCGATTTCCTTTTATGAGGTTGCTGTTACATTATAAATTGCCGATATTGAATCGGAACATGCACTCGGATTAACTCAGGGGAAGGGGGAGGTAACTTACATTCAAAACTAATAGATCTAAATTTATAGGGACGCCAAATGATTCAGGCCCATGTTCCTTTGTTCTTTTGAGCCAACGAACCATTAAATTGCTGAAAGGTAACAACACACAATATAATCAATGAAACCCACAGTTCGAAAAATCGTATAATGATTTAATCAAGTAATGGATCACAATAGGGGGGGGGGGGGGGGATAAAATCGATTGTAATTACTGGCATCAACGAACAATAACACTTAATACTATATCACATAATTTATTATCACAAGTCATGCTTGAGACAGTGTGCGTGGGAACGCAGCCCTCGCTGAGTAAATTTTTTGCTAATTTCCTAACTGGTTTCATTTAAATAGTAAAGTAACCAATGCAGTTAAGTTTGAAGCAGCCCGATGGCTGAATGAATGATAAAAACGTTACAGCGTTCCACACTTAGTAATTTACTTACGTACCGCGAATATCCTCACATATATCTGTATGGTAGTTTTGTATTACAATGTGATATGCTAGAATCGTTTTTCAAAGCCAACAAACATAATATGGGCGATATTTAGAAGGAAAAAACGTAAAGCGGTGCGACCGCCGACTCAGCTAATATCGACATACAAGGCGATGTTATCTAGACCAAAAATAAACCACTCAGCTCTAAGCTGGCGTCCAATCAGCACACACATAAAAATACACTATTTGCTAAAACGGTGAAGCCGTAGAAGTGAAATCCATTACGAATAACTTTATACAAATTAAATATAAGGCCATTATGTTCAAGCCACCTGTATAAAATCTGCAAATGCAGCACGAGGTAGATGCGACGTTCATTGCAGCCCTTCTGTCTACACGTAAGTGGACGACGTACTCGGATAATCCTAGTACCAACTAGGAGCTGCGAGCAAGCCTGCTACTCCAAAGACATTCCAGTCGAATCGATCGGCTTAGCCCGTAGGGTAAAGACTATGCTGCAATGGTTTAATGCTTAACGTAATTCTTGTCTAGGTAACATAAACTGAATATTCAAAACGAGCACAGAATTAAAGATTTTATTTATTGCAATGAAGCCAGTAATTTTACAGTAATAAATGTGCTCGATATAAGCAGCAGTAAATGTAATTTGAGAAAGAAAGGTTGGCATTAAATTGACAGAATTCGAAAGGATTACGTTCATGGTTTTAATCATAATAAATGATTGGAATGGCAAATGCAGACTGAATTATGTAACTGAAAGGTTTTAGTTGTGTGAAGTCAATACGATGATATGAATTTTAATATCATACATAAATGGTGCGACGTACAGAAATTATGAGCGTGTTGTGGTAATTAAAGGTTATTGTACCAATGAACGGTAAGGTGACTGAAGGGCAAATAAATTAGGCACAACAGTACGAGGAAGTAAGGACGTTATAAAAGCAATTACGCTATTTAGCAAAGAACACAGATTCGTGCAATGCATTTAAAACACTCAAGTGTCGGTGCATTTAAAAACGCATGTGTTGCGTTGAACGTTTACAAGAAAGGACAATTTTTAGCATTTAAAAAAGAAAATTTAGAATTTAAGGAAAGAACAGTGCATCACAACTTTAGACTGCAAGTAAAAATTTTACATCAAAACTTAATTCCACAAAACAAATGTTATTCATAGTTGCTAGGTAGGTATGAGATTGTCAATTGTTAAAAAAAAGAATTAACAAGCCTTAATTTAGTTAGCTGGGGTTAGTTGTGCTCCCAGAAAATAAAAGTTTTTATCAATAAAAAGTTACAATTGGTTACCCAAAGAGTGTTTTAATTGTTCTCCAAGTCGGTGTGCATATGTGGGTGTATAATTTGTCCAGATAGTGAATCCCGGTGAAAAGGAAAAGCCATCCGCAAGAAGTGCCAAAGTGTGTTCCGCTTCGCAGGCCTTTTACGAGGAGGTACCAGATCGGCCAGCCAGAAACCCAGGTGCAGCCTTTAGAACAGTCCCTCAGGATAACCAGGGTGGAGAAATTAGCAGCAGGAAGCTATCAGCACCTGAAACCGTTGCCCGACGAGGAAGCCAGGTATTGACCACAGATTCCAATTGCCGCAGGCCTTTGAAATCAAGGGCTTCATCAAAAGCAGGCTTTTTAGTAGCCTTACGTGCAGATTCCAGCCCCCAGGACCTTTCCAGAAGGACCTTTCCAGAGTTTCGTAATTTGCCGTGTTGGTCTGTTTTGAATTCAATTTGCGCTGTTTTTTGTCCGAGCAAACCATTTTGAGGTCGGATGAAATAGTGGGTTATAAACCTGTTTGTCATACAGTCATGCATCTGTCATACTTGTTAATAATTGTAGAGAGTGGCAATTGTGCTACAGATTTGGTGAACCTAACCTGAGATTAAAAGTCATATCATGCTACATCGGAGCTTAGCCACATTTAATTTGCAAATAAATAGGGTACAAAGGGGCACTAAACCATTCTTTTGGCAAGTCAAAACAATTACAATATTTTTAATTAGACCCGGCTTGACATAAATAATTCGTTATTGAAACCACTTAATATTTTTATGTTAGGTAATTTATTTATTAAATCAGTCCTGAATATAAGGGCTTCACCTATACCCATAGATTCTTCTATTATAACAATACTTACACTCCAAATTAGCAAATTAACCACCAAAGAGTAAAGTGCCTTACCAGAAAAATCTGCCAGAATATCCACAGAACACCAAAATATGTGATCGCTCAATCAATTCATTTAGCCAGCTTTCGGGTCAAAATATGCCTTGATTGATTGTTCTGCATTAGCCTGACACCACCAGCAATTGGCAAAGCTCAAAAACCATGACCCAGGAAATGCTAAAACGGCCGATGTTTCCGGATGCACATAGAAAACCAAAAATGTAAACCGTCTCCCCAAAAGTTGGCAGACCGTAAATGATCCAAAACTATATCGCCATCTAGCGACAAAGTACTGAATTTGGCGGGAAAACTGCAGTTTGTAAGAAACTGTACTAAAACAGAAAACTGTGTGAGTGAATCACACCAGATTTTTCATAAACAGAAGTTGTATAGTTGTCTTTGACACTATCAAAGATGATTTTATGTACTAAAATATATAGTAATAGTTAACTTTAGCGATATGGAGATGATGGTAATTTTCCTTATTTAATGTATATCCAGTAGGCCATTAAATTGAAAAATGACGTAGATTTAAAAATTCACTCGAATTAATTAACAGAAATACCTGAAAATAAACACTTAACTTAGAGTTTACACGCAAAACTCGACATACTCCTCAACTGCATTCATTATTTGCTATGCACGGCTGAACTACTTTATTACGTAAAATAAAGTATAGTAATCACGATTTTTTTCGAATTCGGGATCTTTGTGGAAATCTCCGTTTTCGAGCCTTCAGATTCAGAAAAAGTGGTTTTCGAAATGATGTGTGTCTGTTACTCTGTGAGTCCGTCAGTCTATGAGTCTATCTGTGTCCTCTCTACAGCCTCAACACCTAAATTACAGCTGAAATTCTTGGTTAAAATTGGGCAACTGAAAGTGGTACTTTACTCAGAGTTGGACAACTTCACTCGGACAGGTAAACATTTCTAACTACATAAGACAGTTGTACTCAGTATTTAAGCTACCCATTTATTCCGTATAGACAAATGCACTACCTCCTAGTAAGTTAATTGATAAGCGGCTTAATGAGGTTCGTATATTTTTGTTTAGGATGGCAACTGAGAAAGTGAAACTTAATTGCATTGAAAAGTCAAATGTTGTTTTAGTACAAGTAATTATTGGAAATTTGTCTAAACTTTCATGACACTGTGTTTTTATTTGCAACAATTTTTGTTTATCTAAACATTTGAGTAGCAATAATAAATCATATTTCGCCCCCATTACCGATCAATTTTAGTGTAGATATCTCAAACGAAAACTATAAGAAATTCTTTTTTTGGATATTTTTGTTTTTATTTTTTTAACTATAATGCATGCATTAATAGAAATTTACGTTTTCTGTGCACAATAATTTTTAGGTTGACATTTGTGCGCCTTAAGAATAAGACATTATTTTTACATAATGTAGGCTGGAGATATCACCCCTCGTATACATATCAATTATATTCTGATGCAGAGCCTTTTGCCTACCAGTTACATTTCTAGATTTATATTTATCAGAACCAGACGTACAATTTGGCCTTTTTATGGACGTTTCTATCTGTACCCTTTTTAGAAAGTTATTAAAATAAACAACGATGGGTAGCCATTAGGTAATGTTATTCAAGTACGGAAACTGAATTTGAGGGATAAGCCGCTTATCTACCGGTCTGTTGATTACATGTGCAGTTGTCCAGTCGGATTTTAACTCAAATATGTGAATGGTCGCGAGTGCAATTTGCCTACGCCCACTTTACAATTTTTTTTTTCGTTTTTCTGAAAAATTCTATAATTGTTTGACAAAAATTCGGTTTGATAAAACAGGATTCGCGAGTATATTATGCAAATACATAAAATTTTTGTTTAACATGTCTTTTTTGTAAGACGCATAGTTTTCGGAAAAGTCACAAAGTTAAGTTGACACCAAAAATTTTCAGTTTATAAATTAATAATGAAAATATATTTTTCTAAACTGTTATATATTACTTAATTATCCATAACTGTTATTTTGTAAGCAATTTAGGAAAAAAACATCCAGAATAAAAATTTTTGAAGCAGCTGGAGAAAGTCATGTGTAATTAAGTTTAACGCATTATTTTAAAATGTGCATAGGTTTAAATAATTGAAATTGAAGTTATAGTCACTAGTGACTAGTAAAAGAATAGTCAAATTGGGAATGAACACATTCAAGTTGGCTCGAAACAATTTGGAACCGATAAACACATTCAAATTAAGAGTTGACACCTTGATATTGAAAATAAACAGGTTAGAATTGGGTCCAAACAACTTCCAATTAGGAAATAGCAACTGAACATTTAAATTTGTCAGTTTGATAGCATTATACATGAAAACCTACCTAAATACATACAATAAATGCTAATAATTCTGCAAGATATGTAACCCATATTCAAAAATGTATGCCGGATACCTTAGGCTCACTTGGTAATATGTAAGTTATGTGGTTTTATAGGTAATTGTTTCGTCTCTTACATAGTTACTAGTTTAATTTGCCGTTGTCCAGTTTATGGGAATTTTGATAACGTGAATTGAGAATAACTTAATAGACACAACAAAACAAATAACAATATCGCATCCCCAATGAACATTTGATAATATTTTTTATAATTTGTATTTTGTGCTGTTACTTCTGATACATCTCTTAACTTTGGGTTGGTCGCGATTGCTCATTGCAAATTAGTGAAAATGATCGAGGCTGAAAGCAATATTTATGCAAGTTGTGCCCTAGCAATAACAATAGTTAATTGTCAATGAATTTTCTAATTGTTAATTCCTTTTGTGCGTATTTTTGATCAGTAGATTTTTAATCCCGGGAAGGGGGAGGGTTTCCGTTTATTTGTCCAGGTGTTTTTGTCCGGGATGATTTTTGTTTAGGTTTCCATTGTTCTAGAGCTCTTGTTCGGCGAGTTTTGTTTTACATTCTTTGTGTACGGCTGACACGGTCCATTCATTATTAAAAAATAAGAAGAAATATCTAGCACAAATATTCTAAAATGATTTTATTTTAAACCATTCAAGAGAATATTTTGAAATGCCTTGAAATTTTTTCTCGAACACAGAAATAACACTGTTTTGGACCTATAATATTAAGAAGCCATGTAGTATGGACAAAGCAAGATATGAGAATAGTATATTACATACCGAGGTGGAAAGTGTTTCATTCCTGTCGAGAGATTAAGTAGTTAACCGAGACGCGTACCGTCAAGCTCAACTTTATCTCGAGACAGGAAAGAAACTTTTCACCGTGGTATGTGTACTATTTTATTCGCAACCACTTTATTCTAAACAATAATTGGAAAAATTATTATATTATGATACGACAGGTTGTGACGCGCATAAATGGATGAACGAGATTCCCAGTGTCCCTACCTGTCCGTACCTACACAGCGGTCGGGAATGGAATCATTTCCAACCGCTGCGACGGCAATCACTTTTCTGACCGGTTGGAAAGCTACAAGTTGGGAATAGCTCATTTTCCAACTTTTTAAAAGTCAGTAATGATCTTATTGCATATATGGTTGCGAATAAAATATCTTTACCGATTTCTAGAATAGACGCAAGTAATTGATATCCTAAAATAATATTTACCATTTACAGACAATCAAGATGCATTGGCATTCTCGTCGCATATTTTTTACCTTTTTCAGAAAAACGCATACTGGCTGTGATGACATCCAAGGGAAATAAAATGCCGTTGCTGGGTTTCGATACAACAGTAGAATATCTCCAAATGGAGATCTTTTAAAACTCTTTTAGCATGGAAATATACTATATTTGTTGTGTTCATTAGCGTGTAACATTAATTAGTACTTTTCCTTTTCAATGCTGCAAACCGCTACAGTATCTCCAAAATTTTGTGCATCGGCTAGAAATATGACAGCAAATGCCAGCTCACAACTATGTTAAAACTAAAATCCTCTCGTCATAGACCTCCCACTTTAGATTTTTCTTCTAGCCAGTACGGTACACTTATTTTTTGGGCCCTTCTTCAGTCACCCTTTTGCCTCATCCTTCCTAGACGTACTACAATTGCTACAATTATACAAAATATGTAAAAACATCGAAACAGCAAAAATTAATGCTTAGTAATATGAATTATGTTAAGTCGCATATATAAAAAATGGTGCAGGAGGTAAGATTCGAAGCTATGCTCCCAGAGAGAACCTCATTTTTAGTCAGACACTTTCACCGCTCGTCCAAAAGGGCTACTTAGCGCTCACGCTTATCCTTTTATTATGAAGAGGAAGGTGACGACGTAGAACAAAATAAATTCGATCGGTAAAAATTCATCCTGACACTTGACGCAGTTGCACTCGGCTTTATATAGATATATGAATCTTAAATTACTTTACATAAAAATATCAATCTCCATATAAATAGTTTATTTTTCATAAATGGGATGAAGACAGGTTTATGATAGTGTTATGATATTTTTTGACTCGAAATTGACGTTTTCATAAATCAGACAGACATCTCTATGAAGTCAGTGGATCAGTTCCTACTATACATTTTCACCAGCTTTGAATACCCCCAAGGCTACGTCCATATCCATATCCCAAACCACTACCAGGTAACAGGCCGTAATTATAACTCTTCAGCAGAGGAGCTGGAGCGGCGATGATTTGTGATGTTACCACGGGAGCAGCAACCACTGCGGGGGCAGCATAGGTGGCGAGTATAGGCTTGTGGTGGATCTCGGTTCTCGAAACGTGACTCACTGGAACAGGGACGGTCAATGGCGCAGCATAGGCAACGGGGGCGGCAATGGAGGCACCATGCAAATAGCCGGGCTTGGGGGCGGCGGCAACAACGGCGAGAAGAGCGGATAATACTACGAGCTTGAACATTTTTAGTTCTTTGATGAAACAAGTGTGCTGTCAAAGAAAGCACAATTGGGTTTATATACGTTGGATGATGAATCGGTAATTGCCTAATTGTCGCCTTTGGAGGTGTAATTATCACTGCTAAAGACGTTTTTATGTAAATATTGTGAAACGTGCATTTAGTTGATTGGAGATAGCAGGAAATCGGATTATCTAATTCGTTTTTTAAAATACCCGAGGCGCAGGTACAACAGGTACAGGCAATAATGATCTCATCAAACACCAATTTGACATAAAACGCAAATAGAGAAATATTTTTTATTCTTAACATGGATTTAAGACTATTGCAACAGCAACCTCCATTACTAAAAGGTGTAAATAATATCCAACAATTGTTTTCCTTTCTTAGGACTGTAGCTACCTTAAGACACAATTTTGGGAACACGTTCATAAATAATTTTTTAATAATAAATTTTGATTTAGAGAACACGTTCCTGGAATAATGCCGTGCAACTTTGAAACACCCTGCATATATGTTACATAATATAAGTAAACTATTACTATTGTATTAATAATTCGCTAATTCTAAGACGCTGTGTTTTTGTTTTTATTCTGTGCAATAATAATGGAAAATATGACTTACAATACCATAAGTGGTCACAGTTACGTCAACTATTTTTACAATGGTACCCTTGTATCCCTATCGCGTGTGGATACGATTAGGACCAGTGCGCAATAGACATGAGTGATATCATTATGCAAAATTCAAAATAAAGCGCAATTTTGGAGCATCAGTATATTAGTCGCATATTTCTTACAGAACTGTTTTCATCAGCATTATGGTACGTCTAATAAGATATTACAATCTTATATGTAAATTAGTACCATCGACATTACACCGATTGGGAAATAGGTTAACGATTACCATTGACTGAATTTAACTTAATTTAAAAAAATTGTTCTTATTGGTCTAAGCTAAACCTTGTTTGATGTAAAATCACGCATTTAAGGGGTAATCCATGTCCAAAAGGCAAATTATATCATGTGTTAAAAAAACTCATCAGCATGCCGTGATCAAATTGAAGTTTGTCATAACTAGATACACACCAATTGAAGCAAATGAACTACCATAAGTGACAGAAAACTATTACATCTTGATCTTGAACTATTTTCTTAAAAATATGCAAAACATTTAATGGAAACAACTTTTATTGACTGTTAATACACTCGTTGTTGTTGTTGTGTAAATGCTATCTTATTTTCCCTTCTGCTTGGTACAAGTAAACTTAATGCAGTATAAACCTTTGCCTGTCACAGTGACAAATGTTTTCATAAAAAAACTGCAATCTGAGATTCCTACAGACTTAAGTTAAGAAATGACTACTTTTTTAACTTTCTTTCCAAAACGTGCCCTAAATGAGTTTTTTGGAATACACGCTAGTAATGATGCTGATGCATGAAACTGAAGGTGACGGAAATATATTAAAGCTTCCTGATTTCTGTCGCATCACCCATCACAATTTCCCATAAAAAAGTGATTAGTTGCGTCCCGAGGGGGTAATTAGGCGATCACCGACTCGTTATCTTACCTATATAAACTGAATTATACCGCCTTTGATACATTACAGTTGCGTCAAGAAAGAACTAAAGATGTTCAAATTCGTAGCCTTGTCCGCTCTTCTCACTGTCGTCGCCACCGCCCCCACACCAGGCTACCTACATGGAGCTGCCATCGCTGCTCCGGTTGCCTATTCTGCTCCTTTAACCATCCCAACTGCAGTCAGCCACGTATCAAGGACTGAAATTCATCATAAGCCTGTAGTTGCCACCTACGCCGCTCCCGCTGTAGTTGCTGCGCCCGTCGTGACTTCGCAGGTCGTTGCCGCCCCAGCTCCTCTTCTTAAGAGCTACGATTACGGGTTGTTGGGTGGACATAGTTTGGGGTATGGATATGGACATGGCCTTACAGCTATTAATTCTTGGTGAAATTGTTTGAGCTTAGGTCCTTAGAGATGTGTTTCTATATTACTTACGAAATTGTTTTGTAGAAATAACGATAATGTTACCTGACTCTAATGTGTACATGTTATTAGTTTTTCCTGAATGATTACGTTCTTATCTCTTTTGTAGTAAAAATAAAATCTTTATTCGATACATATGGTTTTTATTTTAAATAATGACTTATTGCAGTGTACGGAACACAGAGACTAATATGAAGGTAAGAAATTTGTCCGACCAAGATCACACAAGATAAGTTTTGGTTTCTATTGGTTTGAAAGAAACTCATCAGTATTGGAAAAATATCTAGTAATAAGGAAATTTCTTTCTAAATAGTGTTGCAATGCTTCTGAAGTATTAATTCAGTATTTTTGCGCTGTTTTAATTTTGTCCATTCACTTGGTAGTTCTATTGAGCCAGGTTCTATCCATATATTAACCTTGCTTGATTTAATGAAGACACATTAACTCAAATAATAATTATTAACAGCTATGTGAATTGTACAGTTCAGGTTTTATGCATGAAATCAATAAGCATATAATAAATTAATAACTATGTACACAGAATAAATAAAAATAATTGCATTCAATCCGCGGCTTAGTGTGTGGACAACCCAAGTTGCAGGCTTGTTCGCCGGAGTCTAATTTCACCAGCGTTTGTAGTTCTGTAAATTCAGAATTCACGGAATACTTTAGATCGTTGTCCCACGGTGTAAGACCCGAATTACAGGTAAGCACTAATGAGCCCAAAAGAGACCCGCGGGGGGGTTGTATATTCGGTTTCTTTACAGCTTTACTGCGTGAATTAGTTTTTTCCGAATCGCAGGTGAACACTAATGAATACAGAAGAGACAGGGAGGTTTCATTCAGTTTGCTTAGAGATTTACGCCCTAAATTAGTTTCTTCCTGAAACACAGGTGGGCACTAATAAATCCAGAAGACACAGGGGGTTGTGTTCGGAAATTGCTGTCGAAGCTTGCTGGATCATTTTCTCTTTCGATAAAACTTTTCTTTTATAGCCGGCTGTTGTCTTCTCTCTTGGGTACCAACACAGAGTGGGGGTGCGCACTGCACGCTCTGTCGTGGCGGTCGCGCACAGCGATGTATTTACAGTCACAGCGCTCTAAGGCGTTTGTAATGTAAAAAAGTTACAATATAGTCAAAAAATCTTTGAATTGCGATTGCTGTGGAATTTAAAAGGCGTTTATGGCATTGTTTACTTCTCTTGTTTATATGTCATTGACATCTGTCAAAAAACACAATAATTTAATAACCAAACAAAGTTCAGTTGAATTTTACCACAAAAACAAACAACATTAACAGTTTAAATCAAATCCGGCAATCTTTAAAAGATGTGAAGTATATGTTATTGACATACAAATAAGGAGTAAATAATTGCATTAATGACTGTTAAATTCCACAATTCTCAAGGAACTGTTCTCCATTGGAACAAAATATCTTACACAGCTCTTTAATGCTATTCTACACATTGGACATGTCCCGGCTCAGGGGAAAGTAGCTCAAATTATTGTAATTTTAAAACTAGTTTAACCCTCAAAAAACCTAAAATCATATAAAAAAATCAGTCTACTGCCTACAGTGTCTAAAGTTTTCGAAAAGTTGCTATTAAAGAAACTTCGGACAATTATTGAAACCAATGAATCAATTCATACTCACCAATTGCTTCAGACATATGCATGTTACGACCGAACAAATACATCGTGTTGTTCGATAGATTACTGAAAGATACGAAACCAAGCAATACTGGTCTGCAGCGTTTTTAGACATATCGCAGGCATTTGACAAAGTCTCGTATGTTGGTCTGTTATTTAAGTTGTGTACGCGTCTTCCCTAAATTACTATCCTAAATTCCTACCTTCATAGCCGACAGGGCCTTGTCTAGTTGGACTCTGACTATTCAGGACTCTACCCCATAAATACTGGTGTACCTAAGGGGAGCGTGCTCGGATCACTACCTTCCTATTGCACCAAACGTTGTAACGGCAACCTTCTCAGATAGCACTGCAATCATACCCTCTGATAGTGATCCACTAATTGATACACAACTGCTTCAAACCAATTTAACAGAGATCCAAGCATGGCAAGGAATTGAGAATGGAGATCAACGAAACCAGGTCTACCCATGTGACATTTACCACAAGAAGAAGTAACTGTCCTCCGGTCCATAGAGATAATCGACAGCTACCCCAACAGAATAAAGTTAAATATGTTGGATTACATTTCGACAAGAGATTAACCTGGCGAAATCACTCATTTACTAAATATAAACAGTTAGCACTGATCCTTTCCAAAATTTACTGGCTGCTAGGGCGCAACTCCAAACTCTCTACCTAGAATAAGCTTCTGATATACAAAGTGATAATCAAACCAATCTGGTCTTATGGCATCCAAATCTGGGGTACAGAGTACAGCATCTACCTCCAATATCCGAATCCTTGAGTGATTCCAAGCAAAAGTGCTGCGCATAATAGTAGATGCACCTTGTTTCATTGCCAACAGAGTTATTCCCAAGGACCTCCAAATCTCAACAATCAAAGAAGAAATCAGACACTTCAGTGTACAGTATAGTGGTCAGTTTCATGTCCATTCTAACCTTTTAGCAACGATCCTTCCAAACCAGCCCATATTCAATAGGAGGCTACAACGACACCTGCCCAATGATCCGCCTACCAGATTTTAATGTTATGATCATTGAAGTTATTTTTAGTTATAAGGCTTAGTATCTAAGTTCTATTTTCCTTAATTCACAGAACGGATACAATCCTAGTGTTACAGAAGATTGCTACTGAGCACTTTTTTACATGTCATTTCTACATAACATGGGCTGAATGTACAGTCGTGTGCAAATAAATCTGGGACAGTGTTTTTTTCACATGCAGATTCAGTTAAGAATTTGAAGAAT